>CM029376.1:1883547-1936047 GCA_017165825.1 Hepsetus odoe
GTTGAGGCTGTGCTGAAGAATAGCGGTGGTGGTAGTGAATATCGACTTTAAAGCTGGTTAGAATGAAACTCTCTTTGTGCTTAGACTGGAGTTACATGCGTGTTTCCACATGTCGCAGTAAATCACACTATCGTCTAAAACATAAAGAAAAGGGGTTTGAAAACTTTTGCACAGCCCTGTTGTTTTGAAGAATCCCTCAGTCAGGTCGACTTTTTCAGTTCGTATATCAGTAACCAGGTCCGATTCGGAGACCGCTGACTAAAAGAGGCCAGACGAGTGAAAATAGTTGTGGTTGCTAAGAGACAGCCGTTGCCATGCCTACGGAGGAGACTGTGGGGATGGGTGAATGTCACCTGCAAAGTCTGCAAAAGTCAGAGGGAGTGAAAAAAGCTTTCAGCTTTGCGATGGTAGATCTCCTTTGCGGTACATTTGATTTGAGTGAAACTTTGTTTCATTATTTAATCATGGATGCTGCGAGCGACTGGATTCTGGGAGAAGTGGGTTTGGAGCAGATGCGTTCTGGATTTTAATCAAAATTCTTGTCCGTGTCATTCGACCGTAAGCAACAGACTAGGTTGAAAAAATGTCTCAGTGTCCCTTTAAGCTCAAGCCAAACCACTAACCAAGAGACTGCCATTCAGTGGCCACAAGCACTGCATTTAGAGAGACATCGAAGGCTTCAGTAAACAAAAACCCCATTAAAAAGAAAAAAAACACAGATTTACTGACCACCATCCACCACATCGCTTCAGTGACCCGCACGGACTTACATGTAAAGACCATGTAGCACCTCTGTCATCATGAACTGTGCATTTGTTTCCACATAGAAGCCAAGATTATGTTTATTTGCATACACATTGAAATACATTTCTTTATCTTTATAATTCTGTGTTTGTGTGTCCTCCTGGCCCCCCCGGCAGGGACTAACGGACGTCCTGTGTGCGTTTTTCAGGAAAAGACGAGCGCGCTCAGTCTGAGCAACGTGGCCGGCGTCTTCTACATCCTGGTGGGCGGCCTGGGCCTGGCCATGCTGGTGGCTCTGGTCGAATTCTGTTACAAGTCGCGGGCCGAGGCCAAGCGCATGAAGGTGGCAAAGAATGCACAGAACATTAATCCCACTTCCTCGCAGAATTCACAGAATTTTGCCACTTATAAGGAAGGGTACAACGTATATGGGATCGAAAGTGTAAAAATTTAAGTGGGGTAGGATACACGGCCGTCGTCCCTGATTTCTCCCCTCGTGCACGCTTCTTCTTCTTCTTCTTCTTCTTCTTCTTCTCCTCTTCCTCTTCGTCCTTCTTCTTTAGCTTCATCTTCTTTTTTCTTCTTCCTTTCTTCTTCTACTCCTAAATCTTTTTCTGCTTCCCCTCCTCATCATCCTTCTTTTTAGCTTCATCCTCATCATCTTCCTCTTTTTCTTCTTCCTGATCCCCCTTCTTCTTCTTCCCCTCCTCCTTCCTCCTTGTCCTCATCCTCTTCCTCTTCCTCCTCCTGCTTCTTCTTCTTCTTCTTCTTCTTCTTCTTCATATTTATTCATTATCATTTTCTTCTCCTGCTCTTCCTAACCCCTCCTCCTCTTTCTTCTTTATCTTCATCATCTTCTTCTTCTTCCTTGTCTTCTGCTTCAATGTCTTCTTCATCATCATCATCATCTTCTTCTCCTCCTTTTTCTTTATATTCATCATCATCTTCTTCCTCATCCTCCTCCTCCTTTTTCTTCATTATCTTCTTTATTATCTTCTTCTTCCTCTTTTGCTTTTTCTTCTTTATCTTTTTCATCTTCTGCTCTTCATCCTCTTCCTCTTCTTTTTTCTTTATCTTTATCATCTTCTTATTATCCTTTTCTTCTTCTTCTTCTTCTTCTTCATCTTCTTCTTCTTATCCCCCTCCTCATCCTCCTTCTTTAGCTTCATCTTCTTTTTTACTTCTTCCTCTTTCTTCTTCTCCTCCTTCTTCTTTTTCTGCTTCTCCTCCTCATCATCCTTCTTTTTAGCTTCATCCTCATCACCTCTTCCTCTTCCTCTCTTGCTCTTCCTGCTTCTTCTTCTTCTTCTTCTTCTTCTTCTTCTTCTTCTTCTCTTTGGCTTCCATATACTCCCTCATAACCCCCTGAATGTTCTATTGAATGAGGAGATATTTTGGACGAAGGTGGATTGTATGTAATGTCGTATTGACTTTGGTTCCTTTTTCAATGACCCTTGCCCTCTGACCCCTTCTCTCCTCTCCTACCCTTCTGTCCTCTGCACTCCATTATGAAAGAAACGTTTTCTTTCCACATGTCAATCCAGCCTGTTCCATTGACACCCACTGGTCATGTATGACTGTCCAGCTGCTCTACATGACCATCCATGCCTGATACGATCTCTCAACTGTGCTTTGCTTCCCAAACCATCAGTGACCATATGTTTGTGTCCCCAGTTTGGATGTTCTCTCTGTTGATCCACTTGTTTGACGTCTTCGTGATGGGGACACCTAGCATTCTAGACTGCGCGCTAAGATATTATCATTTTAATAATATTTATTACAAAAAGTATCATTTTCATAATTATTGAACCAATGTTTAAGCCAAAAGCTTCTCATTTCTTCCCTCTTTCACAGTTTAAAGTTTAAAGCACCTTCAGAGAGCTTCAACTGGTGCCTTTAAGTGGCTGAGAGATGCTCAGTTAGGACATGTTGGGTCTACAAGGATCATAAAGCTGTCCAACCTGCAGGTCTTGCACCTAAAATAAACGACATAATGTTGTTCAGATGTAAAAAAAATAAAAAAGTCAGATATATAGAGTCAGAGTCAGAACCACAGTGGTGGTGAATGGAACCAGATGTATGAATGTCCGTCACAATGGTGGTGAAGATGCTGCCTGATGCCTGAGTTTTAGGACTAAAACTGAACCCTTTGATGGTGAAGGGATACTCCAAAGAAGAATTCAGACTATTTCACCATCATCAGCTTCCCATAGAGACACATGGAGCTTCACTGGGAGACATTAAAGGATGTCTGCTTCCATTCACCACCACCTCCCACTGAGGAACATCTCAGCACAGGGCCAAATCAGTCTACATTTGTGAGAGAAGGGAAAAGTGAGAACTGAAAGTTTGCTTTAGACTTTAAGGAGAAAAGAAGGCCAGGTGTCCCCCAGTCTTTGACGAACATGGACGGAGAAGGTTGTCTCACCGTCCATCTGTGTGTGTGTGATGTGTGTGTCGTAGGTGACCTTTTCGGATGCGATGAGGAGCAAAGCGAGGTTGTCTATCACTGGTAGTACTGGAGAGAACGGCCGCGTGATGAGCCCAGAGTTTCCTAAAGGCGTGCCCGCTGTACCCTACGTCCGGCCTGGCGTGGGCATGAGCGTCAGCCTGACTGACCTGTCCTGAGGGATAAGACCCTGTCGAGTGCCTTAAACAATGGATTTCAATAGAGCACGTTCTTTTCTTGCCCTTTTCTCCCTCTTTCTCTCTCTTTTTCTCCCTCTCTCTCTTTTTCTCACCCTCTAATTTGCACCACCGGGTGACAGCGGCCGCGTTTGATAAAAAAAAGACATTGTCCCTCCTCCGGCCCTTCGAACGGACTCACAATCCGATCCCAATTACGTCCGACACAATAGGGCTGCGTGACAACATCCCCCCCGAGGAGAAGTGATGGAAGTTGGCGCTGGTTGGATGAAAAATAGTCTAAAGATTTTTTTGTGTGTTTGTGTGTTTGTAGCTACTGCCACCCCCGAACGCTCACGTTGGCTCGAGCACACGTCGGCATCGTCTGCATCAGGATGTTTTTGGTTAATAAAACACGAAAAATCGATGGATAAAAACGTATTTTTTATGTATTTTCACACAAAACAAAAGGCTTTTAAAGAGATCTGCTTACACACCAGTCGTCTTTAACCTGTATGTACTTTTAAAGCTTCGCTACTCTTAGTTTCATTCCTTTTAAACGACAAATAGATGGCCTACCACGTCGATTTATTCTTAGTCTGAACTCATTAACGTTTTCGGTGTGATATCTAGCAATGCTCGACATTCGGAAAAATCCGTTTCTAACCGTGGTGCCGCTGATACGTCGCTACTGATTCCACTTCGTTTCTTTTTTGTCTTCTCTTTCATCGAGGATCAGGGTAGCGGTTCTGAAAAAAACAAAAAAAAAACAATGAAAAATAGAAAAAAATTGAAAAATTGCAGTTTACAATATGAATGCAAAAAAAAAAATGGTATTATTGCATAATGTTTTGCTGTGAATTGAATAGACGCATAAACATCAAACAAACTGGTCTGTTTAAAATGCCAAATAAGTGAGTGTGCCAAAATTATTACTGAATATAGTCTTATTATAACCCGTCATCAGTGTGAATGTAGTAAATACATTCTGTAAGTTTTTGTAACTAAATGTACAGTTTGATGGCAGTGACTAGACAATACGATCTTCTGATTTATTTATTTTAGCCTGAATTTATTGATCGCGTTCCGTTACTTTATTTATCCTCCAGCTTTCATTTTCCTAGAGGTTTTTGTTCATTTATTTATTTCTTTTGAATGCTTAACCACTGTCCTTTCACCTTCTACTGTTTGCCTTTATGAGGCTTTTGGATTTTATGTTCAACCACAACAATAAATGACATAAAAAGTGATCATATTTTTTTAAATCTTCACCATTGTAATACTTTATTCTAAAGGTTTGTCCACCGTTAGAGTATATACCGTAGGTCAAAAGGTGAATTTAACTTCGGAATCTGCACATTTCTTGGAAATGTTGCTCTCTTTTCGCGTTAGAATATATTCCCTGTTTTTATCGATCTATTTATTTATTTATTTTATTTTATTTTTTCTCATTTTCAATAGAAAAGCAAATGTATACTTAATATAATATCACTAATATCAGTCTCACTTCTGCCAGGTCCGCTTTGATTAATTCTCATTTTCGGATGGTTCTGTCACTTTGTAAATGAATGTGTGCCGACTTGTTTATTTTTTGGGACTTTCTAAATAAAAAAGTGACTAATAGAGTCGCGTGGGCGTGGCTTCTTCACGGTGATGTTCATTATCAGTTTATTAATGGCGCTGTGAGAAAAGAGCACATTAGAACCGCTCACCCCGTGAGTGAAAGAAAGAAAGAAAGGAAGAAATGAAAAGAAAGAAAAGACCGAAGTGGTAAGTGAAAAACAAAGACAGAGAGAAAGAAGAAAGACATAAAAACGGTTAAAGGAAAAGGGTTAGAAAGATAAAAGATGAAGGAGAGAGAGCAAGAGGCAAGAGACACGCAAAAGGGGACAGAGATGGAAGAAAAGACTAAAAGAATGACAGAAGGGGAAAAAATGTGAAGACAAGGGGTGAGATAATAAGATAATGAAGAAGCAGAAGAAAAGAAGATGATGATGATGATGATGAAGGAGGGGGGGGGGGGGGGTGATGAGAGTTAATTCCAGGTGAAGTTTATTAAATGTTGCTTAAAAAAGTGAATCAAAAAGACCCGCTGAAGGAGCAACTGTGTGTGTGTATGTGTGTGTGTGTGTGTGTGTTAGACACTCTCCAGGACGTGTGTGTTGTGGTGTTAATGAATGTCACACTTCTCCCTGAGATTATCTTCTTCCTCTCTTTCGTCCCATATGCTGCTCAACAATTCAGCGCACATTAATTTTCCATTTCACCTCCGAGTTAATCTTTATTAAAGCCTCCACACTCCCTCCTGACCCGCAGCTAATCAGGACAAATCATACAGGACCGGGGACACGATAACGAAGAGGACCTGAATCAGTCCCGCAGTCTTTCACCGTCAGAAATGCCCCCAGTGTCCAAAAGTGTCCAGACAGGCCTTAACTGAGCCAGTTCAGCTTTAAGGTGTCCCATAACTGAGACAGGGTCCGTGTCCTGCTGGCTTCAGTTATGGGACGTGGTGACAAGTGTCCACATCCTGAATGTTTGGTACCTTTAGAAGATTCAGGAGAGTTTAGTTGGTGTTGAGTTAATGAACGTGTGGTATAAATGTTCAGGTGTGGTACTGACACAGTTTGAAAATAAATTATTATTTTAAAAATAATTGCTTTTTTGTTAGGGGCGGCGGTGGCCTAGTGGTTCGGGCGTTGACCCTATGATCGGGGGATCGGGGGTTCGAACCCCTTCCCAGTGGGCCCTGAGGTACCCTTGAGCAAGGTGCCGTCCCCGTCCCGCTCCTCCCTGCGATGGGCTGGTGACCTGTCCAGGGTGCGTCCCCAGTCCTCGCCCTGTGTGCGCTGGGTTGGACACCGGCACTCCGCTGCGACCCCGTTTGGGACAAGCGGCAGATAATGGATGGATGTATATATATATTTTATTTATTTATTTATTTATTAATTAATTAGTCTTATATTAATTAGTACACTAATTCTACAGGAGTTTTAGGACCCACTTGTCCTTAACTTAACGTCCACATAAGGACATGTTTGTCATTACTATGGAGATTCACTGGCAGGTTGCTGTATAAGTCTTGTGAAAAAAAGAAAAAATTCTGCATCTTTAAGAATCTTGAAACCCTTACAGGTCTTAGCTAATCACATTTAGGCCTTCATGGTTGTGATGTCACAACTTAGATAGCATTTCAGAAGTGCCAGTTTAGTCCCCCCGGCCCCTTTTGAAGTGATAAGGAGTGTTGTTACTGCAGTCAAGGGACTCAAGAAGTGACATTCGACTCACAAGATTAAAGCACCGATGGTGAAACATTGTCCGAGGCTGTGAAATGAAGGCGAGCATCGTTTTAAGTGAGTTTGACGACTGCGCTTATGTTGTGTGAGCACGCAGGCCCGTCTCTTGGGCTGAATATTTGAATATTTCATTCGGAAGCGCTTCCCGTCCCCAGAGACTCAAACCGCTGAGCCCGCAGGCGCTTCGGCTGCAGAGAGAATCAGAGATGATCATTGTGTTTGTGAATCCCTAATGAAACATGGAGGCGTGCAGGTCTGGCACAGCTGTGTTTCTGCAAACAGTGGCACCAAAAACACACCACTCCAACTTCACACCGGGCTGGAGAAATCCGGAGAAACGTTCCGCTTTACATAACCAGAGCATGAAGAAGCCCAGCTGATCTCAGCTCATCTATCTGTCT
This sequence comes from Hepsetus odoe, assembly GCA_017165825.1. Classification (NCBI taxonomy): domain Eukaryota; kingdom Metazoa; phylum Chordata; class Actinopteri; order Characiformes; family Hepsetidae; genus Hepsetus; species Hepsetus odoe. The sequence continues at coordinate 1,890,614 of CM029376.1, forward strand.
ATCTATCTATCTATCTATCTATCTATCTATCTATCTATCTATCTATCTATCTATCTACCTATCTGTCTGTCTGTCCATCTGCCTGTCCATCTGCCTGTCTATCTATCTATCTATCTATCTATCTATCTATGTATATATCTCTCTATCTATCTGTCTGTCTGTTTGTCTGTCTTTCCATCTGCCTGTCCATCTGCCTGTCTATCTATCTATCTATCTATCTATCTATCTATCTATCTATCTATCTATCTATCTGTTTGTCTGTCTGTCTATCTATCTATCTATCTATCTATCTATCTATCTATCTATCTATCTATCTATGTATATATCTCTCTATCTATGTGTCTGTCTGTTTGTCTGTCTGTCTATCTGCCTGTCCAACTGCCTGTCTGTCTGTCTGTCTATCTATCTATCTATCTGTTTGTCTGTCTGTCTGTCTCTGCCTACCCATTCACCTGCCTGCCCATTCATCTATCTATCTATCTATCTATCTATCTATCTATCTATCTATCTATCTATCTATCTATCTGTCTGTCTTTCTGTCTGTCTGTTTGTCTGCCTGCCTGCCTAGCTGCCTGTCTGTCTATCTATCTGTCTGTCTGTCTGCCTGTCTGCCTGCCTGCCTGCCTGTCTGTCTGTCTGTCTGTCTGTCTATCTATCTATCTATCTATCCATCCATCCACCTATCAATTGGTTTAACTAAAGCTTTTTATATAAATATTTAAATGAACACTTGGTATGCGATTGTCGCTCTCAGGACAAAACCTTGTCTCTCAGTTTTTGATGTTTTAAAGAGTGACTGTTAGAAATGATTACAATAACTTGAAAAATGGAAGACCTCCTGACATCAGACCTGCAGGCCAGGTCATGGATGGAAAAGCTGGAGAAGTTCTCAGGTGGGTGCAGAAGTGCTGCAGTCATTAGCAAAAGCCTGGCAGAGGCGTTCGCTCGTCAGAGACAGAGGAACAGTGGGACTGGCCTGAATCTGCCAGAGCACATTGGAGCCACCAGCCTCCACTTTCATCCTTTCGCTTTAATAAGCCTCTGCGCACTCCTTCATCTGAGTCTTGTTAAAAGATGGAGATGAGAGGACGCCAGAAAGCAGAGACACTGTTCTCTGGCAGCTAAAGAAATCTTTCTTTTTTATGTGCCATTGAAAGAGACACACGGCATAAAACGATGCACTTAAAGAGGTGAAATTGAGCAGCCAATTAGAAGCACAGGATTTAAAAAATGCTTTTATTCTCTTACATGTGATGCATGACGCTGCAGAGAGCAAAGTGCTCAGGTTAGGACTTAGACCTGCAAAATATCAGCCAATTAGAGTAACCCAGGGCCTGTAATTAGCATATACATGGCAAGCACTTTAACCTCATTTGCATATTGTGGGAAATGGCAAGACATCAGCCTGACTCATCAGAAAAAGTCCTGAAAGTTAAAAATGCTAGTTTTTTAAATAATTATTGGTATTTAATCTCTACCTTAAATGGGAGTTAACAACAAAAAAGTTATTTTGTAGCTGAATTTTCAGCTTTTTACACCTCAATATAAATGAATGATGAAATGATGAAATTGTCCCCCAAATATCTCTCCTTTCTTCCATCTTCAGAACAGAGTCCTAACCTTTTTCTGAACACATCTGAGTTGAAACCTCATCCAGACATCCAAACCCCGTTTCAGGAAAAAAAGAGATAGAAAAGACCGTCCCTTGGTGTGTCCATTAGTGCAACACAGACAGAGGGAGATGTACGAGAGAAGAAAGGATGGTGGAGAAAAGATTTGTGTTGAGTGTGATGTCTCCAACTGGTCTGGCTTTAGCACGATCTAACTATTATTTTCATGGAAACAAAGGCAAAGACTGCACTTAAAACTGGACTTTAAAGAAGAGTTAGTCCTCATTTAGGGCAGCGGTGGCCTAGTGGTTCGGGCGCTGGCTGCATGATCGGGGGTTCGAACCCCTTCACAATGGGTTGCCCTGAGGTACCCTTGAGCAAGGTACCGTCCCCGTCTCGCTCCTCCCTGCGATGGGCTGGCGACCTGTCCAGGGTGTGTCCCCTGTCCTTTGCCCTGTGTGTGCTGGGTTGGACTCCAGCGCGACCCTGTTTTGGACAAGTGGCAGAAAATGAATGAATAGTCCTCTTTTATTTCATCCTCCACCTCATGAATATGGATTATAGTAACATATAGATCCAAAGGTGGCATATTTGACCTTTGTTTCTTGGTTCCTTAAGTAATATCCAATGTAATTTAGTCTAATCTCAAGTCACCATCCATAGCTTGTGCTGACTGAGCGGATCAGGAATCTCAGCGATTCATGGTTTCACACATCAAATTAGTGTGAACATGTGATCATGTCAAGGGAAAGAGCCAGAGGAGACACTGAGGTCATTGTTCACTGGACCTTTAGGAAATAATCAGAAACCATTCCATACAGATCTGCAGACCTGATCATCACAGTAACAGCCTAACCCTAACCGGGCGACTTAAATACAGAGTTAAAACTAGATGCATGGATGGATGGATGGATGGATGGATGGATGGATGGATAGATAGATAGATAGATAGATAGATAGATAGATAGATAGATAGATAGATAGACAGATAGAATTTACGGTGTGGTTTGTTCAGGGTGACTGAGTGAGGAACTCAGTCTGCAGTAATAAATCCTGGATCTCTGCTGCAGCCTAACAGCTTCGTCAGGACACTTCCAATAAATCATGGTGCTGCTAATCCGCCCAGAGACATTTTCATTCATTCTGTTTCATAATCACAATAAACAATGGAAATCTGACCTGTTTAAATGAGCTGTCAGGCTTTTCCTGTTATTGAGAGGAATAATCTACTGAAGATTCTGCAGGCATAACAGTAAAAAGTACAAAAATGCACTGAGAGTGTAAAATACCGGAATGTACTGAGAGTGTAAAGTAAAAGTACAGGAATGTACTGAGAGTATAAAGTAAAAGTACAGGAATGTACTGAGAGTATAAAGTAAAAGTACAGGAATGTACTGAGAGTGTAAAGTAAAAGTACAGGAATGTACTGAGAGTGTAAAGTAAAAGTACAGGAATGCACTGAGAGTGTAGAGTGAGACGTGTCTCCTCTGAAGGACGGCTGGAGTGTCTGTCTGTGCTGAAAGTGAACTGAATCTCACTCCATATTAATAGAATTAAAGACTATTAAAGCCTCGAACTTCAACTCCAATAAAAACAATCTACTGAAAATAATCCACATGAACTTCACCGCTTCACTTTCATCACCGTCTCTACTAGTTCTCCATCACGGACACACACTCCACACACCCTGAACTCCACCGTCCACTCTCCCTGTCCTCTCTCTCACTCTCCTTCACTCTGTCCTGCACCGATGGACACTCAGAGGGACGTCTCTTCTGTGCGTTTAGTCTGAAATGGTTCTGGATGTTGGGAAGGTGATGGAGAATTAAAATCATGGAGGATTAATGAGATGTTCAGCTTAAAGTAAGGAGTGTCTTCTGCAGACAGAGATTTGGGTATTTGGGAAAATTTGGGAAAAAAATACGTAAGTCAAGTACCGATATCTGAGTCTTCAGAAGTAAAAATGTAATTGTACTTGGTTACTTTCCTCCTTTGTATCTGGAAGGGAATGAATGAGCGTTTGTTTCTGTGCCTTTAACTGTATCTGTGAGAAACAGAGCAGTTAAATGTGACACTTTGGCAGGTTTATTCCTGAGCACTGACGTGATTTATGTGCCTCTGTCTCATCACTCAGTTGGGTGAAGATGGACAGTTTCCTCTCTCCTCTCTGCAGACGGCAGATGCTTTTCCGGCACTTTATATAAAGTCTGTAATTTTGTAAAACTCTCTGCAAACTCTGCACATTTTCTTAATTACGTTTGCGAATGGTGGAACAGCCTTTGGCTTCCCTACCACCCTGGTACGAATAATAGGCTCAAGCTATGGATGTTCTTGTTCTTCACCAAAGATATTTGTGTCTGCTGTTCGTTTACCAGAGACTGAAGAAGATATGATGTCATCTGTACGGGGTACTGGGACATGTTTAATGAATGTCCCAGTTAAATGTCTTCTCAAAGACTGAAACAGACACATGTAATGCAAAAAAAAGTACAAGACAGTAAATCCCAAATCATCCCCAACAAGGGATTTGAACCCATTATCTTCTGATTATGAAAGTGAAAGTGACTATTCTTGTCACTGTGAAACACAGCACAGCACACAGTGAACCACAACGAAATTACACCTCTGCATCTTACCCACACAAAAGCACAAGCAGCAGGGGGTAGCTATTTAAAGCGCCCGGGGAGCAGTGATTGGGAGGGTACCTTGCTCAAGGGTACCTCAGGGCAACCTACTGGTAAGGCCACCGCTGTCTACGAGACCTAGTTCCTTAACACTGGGCCGATGCTGCCCCATAGGTTATCTTGAGATACTGGTGGACCAGTGTTTGAGGAATAGGCACATAATCAGAAGGTCAGGGGTTCAAATCCCAGACCGGTAGGTTAACCTGAGGTACCCTTGTGCAAGGTACCATCCCCATCACTGCTCCCCAGGTGCTGGATATGGCTCCTAGGGTGTGTATGAGTCAAATGCAGAGGATGCATTCCATTGTGGTTCACTATGTGTTGTGCGCAATGACCAACAGTCACTTTCACTTTCACTTAAATGCTGACATTCCAACTGCCATAGTCACAAAAACGAACTGCACAATATATACAACCCAAGTCAAGCCAAGCGCCGACTGGATAGCGCTGGTTAAAAGGTCAATTCCTGCAGCAAGACATGTCCACTAGAGTGGACAGCTACACAAACACACTCCACTGTCACATTAGTGTCAACGCTGGGCTGAGAATGACCCACTGCTGCTCACTGGTGGTCCTGTGCGGGTCTTGACCATTAATGTCTGAGGAACAAATGGACCACAGTCTGTAAAATCGTACAGTACATACATTACCGATCATATAGGTGTCCTATATGATCAGCGGACAGCAGGAGGACCCGGTTGAGACGGGAGCCCGTGAAAACCCAATCACGCCAATGAGGACACGGGGTCGGCTCCCCTTTTTTCAGGTCATGTTTGTGGAACAGAGAGGAACAATGAGCCCTGCTATCCACTGGGCCTGTTGTCATGGAAACAGCATTAGCAGTGTGTGGGATGCTGGGGTGGGGTTGGGGGGGGAGGTGGGGGGTGTAGGAAGTGAGATGCCGCCGTCACCTCAGACATCGACGCACGGAGCTCGCGGGCCATCAACACCTTTTGAGCGCTGCACAGTTGCATAATAATCCTTGTTGAAGGTGGAAAAAAAAAAGCAAATAACTAAAGGAGACCGGAGTATGTGTGTGCGGCGCAGGATGCTCATTAATGCACTAGTTCAACTGGTGATCGCAGCCTCACACCAAGTGGGTTTCCATGGCAACCCTTCCTCCTGTGCGGTGGTGGGTTGGTGCATGCAAAAGAGATCCGGCATTGATATGAGAGTGTCTGAGTGTGTCCGTGTCAGCAAATGCAACCGTGACAGACACACACACACACACACACACACACTGTCACACACTGTCACACACTGTCACCACTTCCAGAATGTCCCAAAAGCTCCAAATCAGTATAAAGTGCTGTGAATTCCCTTCTTTGCAAATTTGTAACCGACTGACCATCAAATTAAATGTTTGACAAAAGCAAACCCGGGAAAAAATAGAGTTTTTGAATATTTGTTTATATTAACACATATCTGACCCACTCCGGGTCACTGAGAATCTTTCAGGATCCATTAGAATGGATTAGATGTGTGATATACAGGTGAATGAAGCTCAATGAGCCATAAATGAATAAAAGAAAGGGATGAAAAGGTGTGGCGGTTGCATAATCAGAGTATCACTTCTCTCTTATTGGTGCGAAAAAATGATACTAAATGATACAGATTAAAGATAGGAGATGTGCACTGGACCTTATATTATTACAAACTTTTCCTGGCTTAAAACACGATTTACAAGCTTCCATACAATTATTTTGCTAATTTTAATAGGTATAATAATAGCATTATTATTTTTAATATTATTTATTGTTATTTGTAGTAGTCGGGGGCAGCGGTGGCCTAGTGGTTAGGGAGTTGCCCCGGATCGGAATGTTGTGGGTTCTAACCTCTTACCGGTGGGTTGCCCTGAGGTACCCTTGAGCAAGGTACCGTCCCCGTCGGTTCACTCCTCCCTGTGATGGGCTGGTGACCTGTCCAGGGTGTGTCCCCTTCCTTCACCCTGTGTGAGCTGGGATGGACTCCAGCACCCCCCCGCAACCCTAATTAGGACAAGCGGTCCAGAAAATGACTGACTGACTGTAGTAGTAGTGGTTGCAAAAGTAATGGCAGAACAGTTGACTACTAATAGAATAAATTCATTGATAACTCAATAATAATGACTGAAAAAACTATTAATTGGTTAAATGTTCAATTCTTATTATTATTACTTTGAATTAATAATTTACCTTCAGGCTACAAATTACATCACAGACTTGTAATTTTAATGCAATCTTTCCAGTCAAAAAATTCAACAATATGTTAATGTAAAACATTTGATTTTAAGGCAGTCTAGTTATTACACACACACACACACACACACACACACACACACACACACACACATGGCTGGCCTAGTGGTTAGGGAGACATGTGATCAAATCCCAGGTTACTCTGAGGTACCCTTGAGCAAGGTACCATCCCCATCACTGCTCCCCGGGCATTTCAATAGCTGTCCTCTGCTGCACAGTGTGTGTGGGGGTAAAATGCAGAGGGCTAATTTCATTGTGGCTCACTGTGTGCTGTGCTGTGTTTCACAATGACCAAAATAGTCACTTTCACTTTCAAATGGAGTGTCTCTCAGCAGGAGTGACGTGTTTGGTGTCGGTTCCGAGGTTCGGCTTGAGTGTATCGTTTTCTGCCCTTCGGGAGCAAAAACCTGCAGACGACAAAAAACCAGCAGCTTTATTCTGTTCGTCTCTCTGCTCCAACTCCAACACTTACCGAGAGCCACTGCTGTGGACTTCACCCACAGGAGGAGACACACGTCTGTTCAAGTGGCGGCGAACAACCATACTAACAACGATCAGTCTTTTAAACGCAGAAATCGATCAGTGATCCCAGAAAACATTCCGTGTTTGGTTCTTCATTACGGGTTTAGTCTCCAAAAAGTCCTTCTCTCTAATATGTAGCATTTCCCAGATCTTAAGACATACTCGACTCTGTCAGGCAGGGAAGACTAAGACATTCCTGTATTGAATAGAATCTAGAAAGTTTAGTGAAAGTGATCGGCTTTGCCGCAAAACCACCATATGGCTCCAGCCGATTCAAACGATGCATGAATGGAAACACAACATCAATAAGTCTGGAAGAGCGAAAGCATATGAAATGCCAGGCTGAGGGAATAATTAAACAGGTGTGCCTTGCAGGAACCACCAGCTGAGCAGAGTTCACCCTACATTATACAGAGAAACACAAAAAACAAAGAACCTGCAAGCCGGGAGATTTGCATAAATTAATCAGTTTGTTTCGCACGCCTCCTCCACACTTATTCAGCACACTCAGTGTGAATCATGTTGTGAATGTGAGGTGTAATCCAGGAGCTCTCCTACTGTTTGCCACCAATGACCTCCTTACCAATCAGCTTCTGAATAACCTTCCCCACAAATGATGCTTCTCCAGGGCCACTTCAGAAAAATAGAGACGCAAACAGTAATGGACAACATGGTGGCGCAGAGGGTGGTGATGTCTCCTCACAGAGAGAAGGTCCTGGGTTTGATTTCCAGGCAGGATGGTCCTGGTCCTTTCTCTGTGGAGTGGACATGTTCTCCCTGGTGTTTCCACCAGGAGCTCTGGTTTCCACCCACCATCCAAAGATCTGCAGGTCAGGTGGACTGGAAATGATTGCCCTCACAGGTGTGAGTGATTGTTTGTCTGCCCTGCAATGGACTGGTGACCTGTCCAGGGTGTGTCCCCTTTTGCCCTGTGAGAGGTGGGATAGACTCCAGCACCACCTATGACCCTAATCAGGACAAGTGGTTCTGAAAATGAGTGAGTGAGTAAGAGTTTGCAATAATCCCTTGATCCCAGCTGTGGTGGATCAGCCTAAACATGAAGTCTAAATTGTCTTCTTGAATTTAGAACAAGCAGAACAAAGCATCTAACTTAAGTGAAGAAACAGGTGCAGATGATTCCAGATGATCAGGTGATTCGTTTACTGCTGATGCTGAACGAGCAGTTGGAACCCCTTTATCTAGAACCCTGTATCTTTAGGCACTTTGCAGCCCGGAGCACTAAAACATTGGCTCCCATTTATTGCATTTAATCTCCTCAACATATCAAACATCAGTTTGAAAGCCATAAAATAGCATTTTTGCACCAACAAGGTGATTCCCAGCAAAAAGTACAGAAATGAGGGGCCATGCTCATAAAGTCTTGCTCTGAAAGGTGGATTTTCATCACAGTGTCCAGGCAACCGCTGCAAAAGTAGCCGGGATAACAAAACTCAACCTGAGACCCAGGATTTTTTATACTCATGCCTGCAAAAACAGTTTTTTTGGTGCTGTTTCTTTGCCATAGGCGCTCCTGATTACATGGAAGCAGAGATGCATCAGTGAGAAGATTAAACCTCAGGGACTTTAGATTGAATTCAAATGAGCCTGGTCCTGTAACAACAGCAGAAATATGACTAGCAGGTGGGAAATGGTCGCTCAATTTCTCCCCAAAGCTCCTCCATGATCCCTGTGGTCGTTCTCACTTGGAGACATGGCGGTGAATTATGGAGAGATTTGTTATTCTGAGCCTCACCAAGATTAAAGATCACGTCTCTAATGGAAAGCCCTGATTTTTGCATCACAATGTGGAGGTGATTCAGACGTCTGTTCTTCCATGATGATCAGAAAAACAGTTTTGTGCTAATGCTTGGGAGACGTTTATCTCTTGGCTTGGAAGACTTGGGAGACACAGTGTCTTCAAAGTGTCTTCTGATTGTCTTCTCTACCAAGAGAAGGTTTAAAATTATCTTCAGCAAAGGTGCCAAAAGGGTTTTTGGTTTCGACGTAGATGGAGCTTCATCTTGTGTGGAAGGTCCTAAAGGTTCTTCATAATTTTGACCATGAAAATGTTTTTTAAAGAACTATTATAGGACCTCTTAAGGGCAGTGGTTCTAGACAAAGTATCCACCTGGTTTTGCTTTATTTCAGGTTTGCAGATTTTCATCCTTACACCAGATACAGTTCTGCAAGGTCTGATGTTGATGTTGATGTTTTTTAAGGTGCAGATCTCCTCTAGATTTTAGAAGTGCTATAACTCCCTCTAGATGTTCCCCTCCAAACAGATGGGATATTCTAGTACAGGTGTGGTTCTGGTGCACAAATAAATGACTAAACATCTGAAGTTGTGAAAATGAATGTCAAAAAGTCACTTCTTTTTCAATTTACCAGCTTGGACCGAACGAAGATAAGTTCCCCTTTGGAGTCTTGGTTCCTCCAGCTGCATTGTGACGACAAATTTTAAAAAGCACCAAATAGATAAAACTAAATTGATTTGAGTTAAAGTTGCAGAACCAAAGTTCTAGCTTAAGACTGAAGCCTACAATGTTGACATGCATTGCAGTTACCGGTAATCACTGGTGCTGAGGAAGAGTTTTTTGGGCATTTGGGTGTAAATAAATGACTCATTTTAGTCATTTTATGACTAATTTTGCAGGAAAAGTTCATATTTGATATTTTATGTGTATCCCTCTGTTTGTCTTGTTGATAAAATGAAGGAGTAGCAGCACCATCACTGGTCAAGTTAGAACATTTTGCACATTTAGATTCCGATTTCCATAAATATACACCCTGTAAATAAAAGAAAGCTGAAAATGTACCAGGTTACTGAATATCCCCTACACACACACTGAATGCCCCCATTCATAAATCTCTAGCAATGCTCCTTCTGCAGGTTCATGAATGGGGTTTAGGGTTTTCTTTGGACATCTGTCAGGGATCATCATGTTTAAAAGTTTAGGAAAGACATTGCCCCGTTCCCTCCTGCAGCCCTGTGGAGATCCAGGGTAACACTTGCCATATGGCGGCTCTGGTTTACGGTGCCAGAGAGTGAACAGAAGGGTAGTGCCATGCCACGCTGTAGCTTTAGTCTGTCTGATCAGCTTGGCCTTCCACTGTTCCTCTCGCTAACATCCTCAACATGGACTCACTGGCTGCAAGGCTAAATTAAGCTTCATTCACAGGAGGCAGGACTGCAGCCTTGTTCAAAACCCAGGGAAGTGTTTACTGCTCACAGAATTTTCCCTTTCATGCAGGGAGCCCTAATGAAAAATATCTAATTAACCTCTTCAGGCTCATAATTCTCACACCGCTATAAATTATTCGGTGATTGAGACACTCGTATAGATGGGCAATTTGAAAAACAGCACCTGACTCTAACGAGAACCGATGGATTTTTTTGGATGGATGGTTTTAATGATTTTAAACCTGCTTGACAGGACGCTGAAAGTGTTATAAACCTTTATTAATGTCTCTCGGGTCATTTAGGGTCACTTTACCTAATTATCTGCTTGGCACGGTGGAAAATACCAGTGCAGACTGGGGAAAAAATTAAAAACCAGGATTTTGCTTAAAAGTCTGGACCGCTGATTTGAGTTCATTGGAGAAACCACACAAGTTGGAACAAAATCCTGGAGAGAATTTAGTTTTTTTTCTAGAGCAGAATTTGTCTGTTTCTCTGTCTATCTATCTATCTATCTATCTATCTATCTATCTATCTATCTATCTATCTATCTATCTATCTATCTATCTATCTATCTATCTATCTATCTTGCCTATCTATCTATCTCTATATCTATCTATATATCTATCTATATATATCTATCTGTCTGTCTTTCTATCTGTCTATCTATCTATCTATCTATCTATCTATCTATCTATATAAATATATATATATATATATATATATATATATATATATATATATATATATATATGTCTGTCTGTCTATCTATCTATCTATATCTATCTATCTATCTATCTATAAAATATATATATATATATATGTGTTCTGTCTGTCTATCTGTCTATCTATCTATCTATCTATCTATCTATCTATCTATCTATCTATCTATCTATATATGTGTCTGTCTGTCTGTCTATCTATCTATCTATCTATCTATCTATCTATACATATATATCTATATATGTGTCTGTCTGTCTGTCTATCTATCTATCTATCTATCTATCTATCTATCTATCTAAATATATATATATATATATGTGTCTGTCTGTCTATCTGTCTATCTATCTATCTATCTATCTATCTATCTATCTATCTATCTATATGTGTCTGTCTGTCTATGGGGTCTATCTATCTTCTATCTATCTATCTATCTATCTATCTATCTATCTATATATGTGTCTGTCTGTCTATCGGTCTATCTATCTATCTATCTATCTATCTATCTATCTATCTATCTATCTATCTATCTATCTATATATGTGTCTGTCTGTCTATCTGTCTATCTGTCTATCTATCTATCTATCTATCTATCTATCTATCTATCTATCTATATAAATATATATATATATATATATATGTGTCTGTCTATCTATCTTTCTATCTATCTATCTATCTATCTATCTATCTATCTCTCTATCTCTCTATCTTCCTATCTATCTATCTATCTATCTATCTATATATATATCTATCTATATATATGTGTCTGTCTTTCTATCTGTCTATCTATCTATCTATCTGTCTATCTATCTATCTATCTATCTATCTATCTATATATGTGTCTGTCTGTCTGTCTATCTATCTATCTATCTATCTATCTATCTAAATATATATATATATATATATATATATATATATATATATATATATGTGTCTGTCTGTCTATCTGTCTATCTATCTATCTATCTATCTATCTATCTATCTATATATGTGTCTGTCTGTCTATCGGTCTATCTATCTATCTATCTATCTATCTATCTATCTATCTATCTAAATATATATATATATATATATATATATGTGTCTGTCTGTCTATCTGTCTATCTATCTATCTATCTATCTATCTATCTATCTATCTATATATGTGTCTGTCTGTCTATCTGTCTATCTATCTATCTATCTATCTATCTATCTATTTATCTATATAAATATATATATATATATGTCTGTCTGTCTATCTATCTATCTATCTATCTATCTATCTATCTATCTGTCCATCCATCCATCCATCTATTTATCTATCTATCTATATGGTGGGCAGAACTGTCGCACTGTTGCCTCACAGCGAGAAGGTCCTGGGTTTGATTCCCGGACAGGACGGTACGGGTCCTTATTGTGGACATGTTGTCCCCGTGTCTGTGTGTGTTTCCTCCCACCGTCCAAAGACCTGCATGTCAGGTGGATCGGAGATGGAAAATTGTCCTGTAGGTGCGAATGTATGCGTGAGCATGTTCCTTTCACCCTGTGAGAGCGGGATACAGTCCAGCACCTACTCAGGACAAGCGGCTCAGAAAATGAGTGAGTGAGAAGATCTAGATAGGTTGTGTACAGGCTTGTTGGGGTTGTACACGTCACTCTGCTGCTCTTTGTCAGGATTTGAGTGATTTTGGATTTCATGTTCCTCCTGCTGTTTCTCTGAATTACTGAAAGAGAAACTCGTTCTGTTTTTGGCTCTTCTGACCAAAACGTTTCTCGATTAATGCCAACACTGCCATCCATTCATCACAATTCATTTTAGTGAAATCGCATCGTCGGCATCGGCTCATTTTTTATGATGTTTGATATAAAACGCATCGCCTTCACGGCTGAGACCGAGCCATTTCACTTCTCTCGTCCATGCTGTGAAAAGCAAACAGAGGCTTAACATTCACGGCCAGTCGATATGTTTCCTCTAAAGGGGGTCAGCGGGTTCAGGGCGGAGGGAGAGCGACTGTGGAGGCTTAGACGTGAACGTCGACCAAAAATCCAATTACTGCACTTTCCTTTTCCATTTAACATTTCTATGCTCACAAAAAAGTGCCTCGTTTGATGTCGTTTATTCAACACTAAATTAAAACAAAACCTTTCAGAGCTGCTGCGAGCTGCATTAATGAGTCTGAAACTGAAGCAGAAGTGACCGAATTATTAATTATAAATTCCCAAAAAATAATTGGGGCCATCGTGATGTTTTCCTAAAAGGCTTGTCATGATCCTACAGTATATCTCAGCATGGAAACATTGCAGACAGTGTTCTTCTCTTCATCTCAAAGTATTTTGTTCTTCTCTTCATCTCAATGTTCTAGCTCCAGATCTCACTGTAGAACCAATGCAGTCAAGTGTTTGTGCCACATTTCATAGAAGAACCAGTACAGCCAGCGTCATCCCAGCCTTCATCCCACTGAGAGCAGAACGTGTGGATAATTATTTCTTTTTAGTCTTAAACTCAAGTAAACAGTTTTCTTTGCCTCATGCTGCGCTTGTTTTGGTCTGAACTCAGTCGTCCTGGTAATTCTGGGAGGCACCTGCCTATTGATTGTGGCTTGCTGATGCAAATTATATACAATTTCCCAGAAAATCGATCAGAGGTGTGAGAGAGAGAGAGAGAGAGAAAGAGAGTCTCATGGGAGTGACAAAATTACGGAGGACCAACATCCCCCTCCTCCGTCAGCATCCCCTGTCCAACTCCCCAACCCCACCCCGTGGGCTGCTACCTTTCGGAAATGAGTTTTGGCAGTTTATCGCAGGGCGAGATGTCTGCAGAGTGCGGTTTGCTCAGGAAGAAGATATGAGCTTCTGTGAGACGAGATCATTGGTCAGGACTCGTGAGAATACCCGAAATGCGACCGGTGTTTTGGGGCTTTGACGGCTGATTCTGTGAAGTTGTTTTGTGTTTTTTGTATCCTACATCCTGAAGTGCGGGCTGGATGTTGGATAGTGTTACTTTGCCTGTATTCTCAATTGCTCTACTTATTTTGGCAGCCATTTCTGGGAAAGTGCAAATGAAGCTACATGGCAGCCAAATACTTGTATCTCCCACTCAATTGGATTAGGTAACACTACGAAATGTTTTGTCTACCAGAATGAAATGAAAGTGTGAAATAAGGTCACTGAAAGCTACTTGAGATAGATATTTGGTCTTTTGGCGCCAAACATCACTCACTGTAAAGTCCATACTGCCATGGTTCTTCTCTATCTCCCTGTAGAACCAAAACAGCCAGGGTTCTTCTCTATTTCTCCCGATAGAACCAAATCAGACAGGATTCTTCTCTCTATCTCCCAATAGAACCAAATCAGACAGGGTTCTTCTCTCTATCTCCCCATAGAACCAAATCAGACAGGATTTTTCTCTATATCTCCCCATAGAACCAAATCAGACAGGGTTCTCTCTATCTCCCAATAGAACCAAATCAGACAGGTTTCTTTTCTATATCTCCCAATAGAACCAAATCAGACAGGTTTCTTTTCTATATCTCCCAATAGAACCAAATCAGACAGGGTCTTCTCTATATATCCCCAAAGAACCAAATCAGAAAGGTTTCTACTCTCTATCTCAATGTAGAATCAATACAGCAGGCCTTGTTCTCTGTATCTCCCTGAAGAACCAATGCAGCTAAGTTTTCTTTCCATATCTCACTGCAGAACCAATACAACCAGAACCCTCTGTAAATCTCACTATAGAACCAGTTCAGTCAGATTTCATCTCTATATCTAAGTCCATACCCAGTTTCTCCTCTGTTGTACAAAATGGAACCAAATCTTGCTTGGATTTGGATGAATTCACATGAACTGGGATGTTAGTTCCCACATGTTTTGATCTTGGGTCACACACACACACACACACACACACACACACACACACACACACAGGGAGTTTCCATTTCTGGCTTCCTGCTCTGTTCGCTATAGGCAAGCTCTACCCAGTCGTGCATGTAATGACAATCTTGATTGTTGGGACTGTGTGGGAATTTGGACAGGATCAGAAAGTAAAATAAGGGAAAGGGTCCAAAACTAGTTACATGTAACAGTCTTGATAAATTAAACCTCACATTAGACATATTTTCACCAAGCTTTGGTATTAAAGCACAGGTATCTTCTCTCACTATCAAACAATATTCAGATGAACTGTACAGCGAGATATGGAAAGGAAACCTGTCTTGAGAATGAGGTGTGGAGAGAAAACCCCACTGTTTTGTGTACCGAGAAGAAACCTCCCTGTTTTGGTTCTGCACTGGGATAGAGAGAAGAAATCTGGTTGTAGTGAGATGTATATTCTGGTTGTAGTGAGATCTGGAGAAGAAATCTGGCAGCTTTTGTTCTACAGTGAGATACAGAGAAGAAACTTGTCAGTATTGGTCATACAGTCTGATACAGAGAAGAAACTTGGCTGTGGTGGTTCTCCCAACACAACTGTATGGTTTTCATGGCAAGAAAATCAGACTATATTAGTTCTACAGGGAAAGTCAGAAAAGAAACCTGGCAATATTGGTTCTACAGAGAGATATGGAGAAGAAACCTGCCTGAAGTGGTTCTACAGTGAGAAAGAGAGAAGAAACCTGGCTCTGTTGGTTCTACAGTCAGAAATGGAGAAGAAACATGGCTGTGTTGATTCCCTGGTAAAAAAAAAAAACGAAAGAAACTTGGCAGTGAGGACTCTACAGAGAGATATTGAGAGTAAAGCTCGAAGAAACTTGGCTCCATGGTCTGCACAGTGAGATATGGAGAGTAAAGCTGGTTTTGCGCTGGGTGGTGTGGTTTATTATGGACAGAAGGAGACGAGGCTGTGGGCTGCAGATGAAACACCACAGAGCACAACACCTGCTCTCATCACCCCCTGTGTCTCTCTCTCTCTCTCTCTGTCTCTCTCTCTCTCTCTCGCGCTCCCTCTTTCTCACCCCCTTATGTCACACTTTCACTCCTCCACTGCAAATGAAGTTTAAAGGAATTAATTTGCAAGTTTTTACATGGACCTTTCTGTTTATTATTATTTAGTTAAAAATGCTGAGAATTGTGCTGGGAGGGACGAGCATGAACAGGGTTAGTTACAAGTACATTAAAGGACAGCTCAGGCTGGATGGTTTGGACACAAAGACAGAGAACTGAGACTGCATCCATCTGGACATGTCCAGAGGAGAGACGAAGAGTACATTAGAAGGATGTTGAGGATGAAGCTGCTAGGAAAGAAGAGAAGAGGAAGGACAAAGACGAGGTTTATGGATGTGATGAGAGAGGACATGAAGGGGGACAGTGTGAAAGAGGAAGCTGCAGAGGACAGGGAGACATGGAGATGGATGACCCATTATGGTGAATCCTAACGACAGCAGCTGAAAGTCCTGTTAATTCAATTATATTTCAGTGATATTTCTCTTGTTCTTCCAAATGAAGCATTGAATTTCTCTGATTGTGACACATTTTATCAAGAAGATAAAAAGTGATCTTAACTACATGCTGAGCTCTTCTGTCTAACTGAAGTCTGTTAGATGCTACACTAACACAGCCACTAGAGGGTGCTATAACATGTCATTTTTTTTTTTTTTTTTGAACAAGTAAACCAGGACAACAAACATTTCTGCCAATTTCTCACGATAACCATGAGTCTCCTTTTCTGTTTCATAACTCTTCTTTGGCCATGATTGAATTTTGGCCATGATTGGATTCATGATTGGATTTTAATGTACGTGCAAAATCCATGCTACGAAGTGCTTGGTAACTATTTTGGGCAATATTATTTGTTCTGAAATTCACTGAAATGCTTGACATCTCTGCAGTGGATAGTTATTTATTGATTGTTACTGTTTTTGCAGGAAGGAAAATGAAAATAAATATTCCAGTTGTTGTATAGAGTATTGGGGGGATTGGAAACACTGCTCTCTTACTGCTTCTTACCTTTGAAATCATTCCTACCATGTGCCATGGAAGGATCTGTATCGGGCACCCCATTGCCTCAGTAATAGAGTCCCTCATGGGTCAGTTCTTGGTCCACTTCTCTTCTGCTTGAACAACACATTCCTGAAATCTGTGATACGCTCACATGGGCTCTCTTTGTAAGGCTTACACCTTGGCTGATGACACCCTGCTGAACTCCTCTTTTCCTCCATCCGCCTCTCACAAAAGAGTTCTGTCTGCCTTTCTGATATCTCTTCCTTCTTTGAGATCCAGACGTAATCTCGAAAAGAAAGAGTTCCTAAAACCCCACCCAATAAACACCCACCCTTTCAGTCTCCATTGACTCTCTCAGTGCCTGTCATGTAGGTTTAGAAGATGTTTGACCACCAGATTAATCTCTAGTCAACAATTTACTGTTTTTTTTTTTTTTTTCAGAACATCAGCCTTCCTTAATGGACAGCTTTATTTTTGCCGTTTAGGTCAGTGATTGAATGTTTTTAATTAGTTATTGAGCCTGGCATAGTTTTCAGTTTTAACTTTCCTCTGTCGATGGAAAAAGCATCCATCTTGGAATTAGAGGTCAGGGTTCTTGTGGTTCTTCTGACTCTCTGGAATTTTTCCAGATCTTCATGAAGGACAAAGTGTTTATATCGGTCCAGTCCTTGTACCTGAGCAGTTTCAGAAGCAGGCATGAGAAGAAGAGCTTTGGGACGTCCTTCAGGAAGCATGGAGAAGTGTGCCTGAAGATGACTTAAAGAAAAGAGCCGGTCTAAGAGAGTTGAGGCTGTGCTGAAGGATAACGGTGGTGGTGGTGAATACTGACTTTAAAGCTGGTTGGAATGAAACTCTCTTTGTGTTTAGACTGGAGCGTCTACACAAATAACTGAACCTTCTGTCTCACTTTCACAGAGAACAGAGATCATTTTTAATTATTTTTTCAAAGTATTGTATTTATATTGACCTGCCTTGTTCATTGAATCACTCTCCCCATGGAGGTCAAGCATTGTTCCTTTATGTTCTTTAGCTTTCAAAGGTGGATTTGCCCCTGAAGCAAAGCCAATAGATGGAAAAGCAGCAGAATGATTCAGCTGATTGTAGAAAATGTTATTCCTCACACAGCATTCACATTTCAAGTCTCATATTTCAGACCAGCTGTATGGATGTATGTTGCGCCCGAGTTCTTTGTGGCGTTCCCCTGAGAACTGTGCATGTGTATATCCAATGCTAATGCCTTTGGCTGTGTTGTGGTTGCAGTGCCATAATGAAAGTCCTTCTTATGTGAGCTGAAGGCATCAGGCTGTTTTGGGAATGAACACTGAAGCAAATTGCCAACTGGATTCAACGTATCGTGACAGAAATTTTAATTAATATTTCAGCATCTGTCTCGGTTCAGCAGAGATACAAATGTGAATCAATGATCGCGGCACAAAACATGCAATTGAGAAGCTGATGACTCAACGAGCACTGCGTGTGAAGTAACAGCCGGTGTACAGCAGCGGTTGGGTTGTAAAGAACAACAGAAATGTTGGGTTCGTGTTCAGTTTAGGGTTAAGGCTGGGGCTGGCTGTGCAAAACTACAGGAGTTTTCAGCCCATTTGACACGTTTCATCCTGAACCTTTTTGGAAACCACCCGGAGGAGTGACGTGTGAGGAAATGTGTGAACGCAAGCGTCCACATCAGTCGGACTGGACCGTAAATGGCCTTTACCCCTCCAGCCTCCCTGTATAAGTCAGTGACATGTCCAGTTGAGTCCGTGTGTGAACAGTGACGGTCGTTTTTCTGAAAATTCACAGCGAGAAAGTGGCCACGTTGAGGATGTTACTCACACAGGTAGGCTGCAAACCGTCCCCATCACTGTTCCCCGTGTGCTGGATATGGCTGCCTCCTGTGCGTGTGGGTTAAATACAGAGGATGTGTTTGGTTGTGGTTCGCTGTGTATTCATGCTGGCACGTAGTCACTTTCACTTGCACCTGCGTTGCAGAAGTGCAGATATGGAGTCGGTGTGAAGATGCATTAATAATGCAATTTATTTTTAGAACAAAGTGATTGATTTATTATCAATTATTGATTACCTTTGTTTGGAGCATCATTAATGAACACTGTTTCTGATTCAATCAAACTCTTGATTCGGTTTCAGCTGAAAACTGCACAATCACTGTAAGATGAGGTAAAACTAAATGCACCCTTTCAAGTCAGAAAGATGCATGAGCAAGTCAGATTAGACTGAGAATGGTAAAAATAAAACGATGCTATAAAATCTTATCTGAATTTTGAATAGGTATCCACAGTGTCCAACCTTGAGATTGGTGTTTCATCGGTTCACAGCACCAGGTTTTAAGTGCCAGGTGTGAATGTAGGAGTGGGAGGTGTTGTTCACCCACCCTCCACTTTTACTGTGGACTGAATCTCCAATCTTCTGGTTGCAAGACTTCTTCACTAACCTTTAGGTCACTGCTCGCGCAAAACTTGCATAAAACAAGCTGCAAGGATGAAGGAGAAGGTCATTAACATGAAAATGTTTGAATGAGAAGATGAAGAAGTTATCTTCAGTAAGGGCTGATGCATGTTAAGCCCAAAATAGTAACCAGGTGCCACCCCTCACCTAAACCACACAGAGTATTTCCAGCAGGTGAGACCCCAGAAAATCTGCTGTGCTACATTGTTTGGGGTTTTATGTGCGGCAGTAGCTATACAGGATTCCTTTACAGTGCGAAATTAGACAGAAGGTGCAAAAGGATGGTAAATTTTACATAAAGTTAAAATAGCTCTCATTTTACACTTTCAAGATAAAGGCACTCTCAGAAGGTACCCGTCACAGGGTTGGTGGTACCTTCAGTGGAACTTTTAATTTGAAAGCATGCTAGTTATAGTTTTAAAGTTGCAGTGACTCAGACTTTCCCCAGAGAAAACCTCATAAATGTACAAAATTGGACCCGTGAGAACCTTGTTGTAAGACACATTTGTTCTATTTAAACCTTAATGCACAAAAAGCAACCTTTTTCTGTGAGATTCAGGAGAAGGAAAAATGTTGAACAGGATAGATATTAAATTACAGATGCAAATAATTTCTATAGAGCGGACCCTTCAAATAAAGTGCCCCCGTTTTGATCTAATTCACACTCTGTTTGGGCGGCAGGGCTTTTTGCCTTTTCTCAGCGAGCCTGGTGCCCGGTGTACTTGGACATTTTGAACAAGGCCAGCCTGTTTTTAACAGGCACAGCAGCAGCCATCAATTCGACATCAGGATTAATAATGCACCCGTCAGCCACAGAGGCGCCCGCTGAGCCGGCCGCGGCATGGGGTGGCATTAAGGAGGCAGAGCGGAGAGACAGAATGCTGTTTGCTCTTTCCTATACAACAGCTGGGCTCTTTCACACGAGTCCCACCGCTGAGACTGCGCTCTATAGGATCGCCCTCTAAAAATCAACGTTTAACTGGCCCGGAGTCCAGCGGTGTGGACGGGAGGACCACCGATACCAGGAGATTAGATCAGAAGTACAGTGTGGTTCTTACTAAAGCTCTGTTTATACACATGTCAGGCCAAGCCATCGCTCGAGGAGGTTGTGGGTTCAACTCCCAGTCTGGGTTCTCCCCAAAAAAAACAGTAAACTGTTGACTGTAGAGAATAATCTGGTGGTCAAACATCTTCTAAACCTACATGACCTACTGAGAGAGTCAATGGAGACTGAAAGGGTCCAGTATCGGGTGGGTGTTTATTGGGTGGGGTTTTAGGAACGCCCATATCTGTGTGTTTCCTGGTTTAGATAGATAGATAGATAGATAGATAGATAGATAGATAGATAGATAGATAGATAGATAGATAGATAGATAGATAAGACAAGGTAGATGGACAGGTTGATGCAAAGGTGGGATTATGGATGGATGGATTGATGGATGGATGGACTGATAACTCTGCCTCACCACCCAGGACTGAAACCCAGAGTCCACACTAATAACTGCCACTGAATTTTTTACACACAATTTATTTTTAATCTGCAGACACAGATTTAAATCAGAGCGGCTGTTCCGTTCTCTGCCCACCAGGCATTCGGTTTCTCATGAGTTTTTAATGACCACAAATCTGTCTGACCAAAACTGTGCTCAAACACACATACATACACATACACATACACATACAAAAAAAAAAAAAAAAAACTTTCATCACCAGAGGAGCCTCAAAGCTGTGCCCATAATCTGAATCCTGTAAAACAAACAGCGTTTACACCAAATATCCAGCACTTCCTTAACCGGTGAGCTCAGCTGTTTTAAGGTTCCCCCTTTATTGGAATAAGAACTGAACCATGGAGAGATGGAAGAAGGTGAGCTGAGGAAGAGATGCACCATGATGCACCGTGAGGTAGTGTGAAGCTCTGGACAATGATCTGCTGGGAAGCCACATGTCCATCCATCTGTCTGTCCACCCAACCTCAATCTCACCCTCCAACCCATCCATCTATCTATCTATCTATCTATCTATCTATCTATCTATCTATCTATCTATCTATCTATCTATCTATCTATCTATCCATCCATCCATCCATGTATCTATCTATTCAAAAAGTATCTTTATTTAAGTTACAGAAAAAAGAAAATTAGTGTATTAAGATATTTTCAGTCTGTTGCACTTTTGCACATGTTCAGGTTGTTCCACCCAAAATAACGGGACACTCCATATTTGGTAATAATGTTCCAGTTCCTGTAAAATGTCTGCCGTGCCTGCACTGGTTTTACTGCAGAAATGTCTGCTGTGTGAAAAGCAGCCAATGCTTACTTGGATTTGGCTCAAAACTTGAAAGTGAAAACATGAAAAGGGCTTTAAAGCAGAAGATTACGAGTCGAGGATATAAGCACAGTGTCAGAGACGGGAGAGTAAAGGCATCGCCGCCCTTATAGAGTCAGAGAAACACACGCCTTCAACATATATAAACGTATAAATATTAGTGCAGCAACTGCTTCGATTTTACAAAAGAAATCGTACAGAGTGACCTATACTTTAACACAGCTCGGCGACTGCATTAGGGACAAATTTATAAGTTTAATTTATAAAAAATAAATTAGTATAATAAAATATTTATCTCACTGATTTTATCAGGTGTGTTAATTGATGGATCTGTTTTGAATAAAAAAAATATTTTGTCCTTTTATTATTATAAGTATAGCTTTATATATCCCACAATGTTGTGCAAAAGTCTTCAGCCCCCATATTAAAGAATATAATATCTACAAAACTGTTTAGGCGCTGGATTATCCACCAGGTTATGTATTTAATAACATGACAATAAAATAACTGATATTTACTTTCAGTATGGACAGGTTCCATTTTTTTTCCCCCTCCTTTTTCTCTGACAAAAGCCTGTAACTCCAATTAGACTCATAATAAAAGATCTGCTCTTCTACTTACATTAATTTGGTCTGGACTGAAAGAGGACAGTCCCCACAACCTCTCCGCTCATTTTAATGAGCTACTGAGTTCAGTACAAAAGCAATGGAGCATCAAAGTAATATGTTAAGCACTTTTCTGCAGCGTGGCTCACTCTCTCTTTTCTCTTCTGGAGATTTTTTGACAGATATATCCTCAGCTGTAGCAATAATACTACCCTGACTATTCCCTGCAGACGCTGCTCCTTTTGTGGGTGAAATTCTTTCTCTGAAAGAGCCCAGAGCAACGTGCTCAGCTGAGCAGATAAAAGCCCCGTCACATTTTCATTCTGCTTTCATTTTACGCTATCTCAAACCGTGTCGTTCAGAACCTCCTATCTCACTCGCAGAGCGGCCGCTGAGCCGCTTTACACTCGTCTGCTTGACCGTATGCTCTTACGAAGCTGCCACTCTGATGATACTGTTTATTTTACTGCCACGACGCCAAGCAGCTGCTTAGGCCTCCAAATTCACTCTCTTAACCCGATCCAGTGCCGATGAATGGAACCAGACGTCTCATCCTCCATCAAAGACGTGAGATAGCGATGCCGCCTGATGCCTGAGATATCGTTTTAGTTTGGAGATCCATCTATCATCTCAGCCACTTATCCTACCAGGATGCTGGAGCATATGTAACAGATAGAGAAACACCCTGGACATGTCAGCAGTCCACTGAGGACAATTTAGCATCTCCAGCGTATTTAATATTCAGCTTTTCTCACCTTAGCAATAATGGACACTTGCTTTTAAAACATCTGGAAAAGCCTCTTTGAGTATCTTATAGAACTGCTCTCTTCTAAGAGGACCTTCAGAAACACGGCTACAGAGGTGACAAGAGTATTTTTTTCACCTGATGCTGGTTCTGATGCTCAGTATTGAAGAAAACCTCATGATCAATAATGCTGCTCTCAGTTCATTGACTTAAAAAGGGTCCAACTGATTTAAAAGCAATCAGCAGCAAAGTAGGCAAATCACAAAGGATACAGATCATCGATTCTCAAACATGATATTGAACCAAACTGTATGAAGGAATCTATACTCTATACAGCATTTGGTGCAAATCCAGAGAAGAATTTCAGTTCCCTAAGGAACCAGTGAAAGTTTTGTTAAAGAACTATTTCCTTTTTTTGTTATTTATTGCTTTTTAGGACAACTTGAAAGCACCATATTTTGTTAAATGTGCAATTTGTATTTGCATACAGGTTCTAGATAAAGAGGTTCCAACCACTCAGCGTTCAGAAACAGCAGTAAACTAATCACCTGGCCATCTGCACCTGTTTCTTCACTGCGTCATGGCTTAAGTTAGACGTTTTGTTCTGCTTGAAGGTTCAGACGTAGATAACTGTGTGGATCTAGCTGCTCAGCAACATGGAACACTGTTCTGCAGAAGAAAAGCAAGTGAAAGAGTTGCTTCTGTTTCTGCCAGACGCCTACAGACCGACGGTGAGTTCCTGCAAATACCTGACCTACCACTGAGCTCTGGCAGAAGATCTTCCTCAGTCTGGCCCTACTGGTCCCTGCCTTCTGTTCAGTCTCTTTATGGACACAGCATCCTGCACTCTGCCAGCAGAGTGACCCACTAGGAATACAATGGATGATCTACTTTCATTTTCTCTGAGCTCCCCTGGTCTAACACAATTCTGCATTTTTACATGCTCCCTTACTTTTAGTTTACAGAGAAGAAAAAGCCAAATAAAATGCATCCTGTGCAAAATTTGAGGTACAGTTAATATGTTGTTTTCACAATATGTTAAATTGGGCACTTAAAACTGCAAAAAAACAACACATGCACGTGCCTGTGAATTTGATTCATATTTATGATTAAGTTAAAAAGAAAACATAACAAAATGCTATTTTTTATTTATAATTGATGGTCATCTTTAAAACGAACAGCAATGTTAAATTATATTCTACTCATTTTAATGATACACACTGAACAGAACCAGCTCAGTTCTCTGAGTGTTTAGAACACTTTACGGCCAAAAAATATTTTTATTAGCAAAAGTGTGACAGGATTTCGTTGTAACCTCAAAATTGATTGTGGTGACATCAAGACAAGGATCCGACTTCAAGAAAACATTCACAGTCCACTGAATAAAACCACAGCAACTGCCTCAGTTCCTAGAAATGAGAATTGGTTTGCTTTTGAAGAACCACCAAGCTCCCACTTATCATTGAAACATCTCAACAACCAGCCTAAACAATCCCCACCGCTGAGTTATCAGGATTTTTCACACCCTGCTGTGAGAGTAAAATCAATACAGGCTCTACTGCAGCTTTTTCAAAGTGTTATAATCTGAACGGATCTGCTGTGGTTTGGATTTGGTGCTGCGGCCTTACAGCAAGAAGGTCCAGGGTTGATTCGTTGGCTGTCTGGAGTTTTCAGGCTTTCAGCTTTGGTTTCCAGTCAAACAGGAGCTCCAGATTCCTCCCAAAGTCCAAAGACATACATATCTGTCCCAGGTGAGGCTGAAAGTGAAAGTGACTAGTTGTCATTGCAAAGCACTCAGTGAACCATAACAGTGGCAGCAGTGACCTAGTGGTTAGGGAGTTGGCCCCAGGCTCAGAACGGCATGGGTTTGAATCCCAGACCCTTAGGTTGACCTGAGGTACCCTTGCTGCATGGTGTGTATGGGTGAAAAGCAGTGCTTCTCCACAGTTTGCTCTGGGATCAGTGGGTCTGGATACTGGAGCTCTTCCAGGCTGGGAATCGAACACACAACCTTCTCACAGTGAGGCAACAGTACTGATCATAATTCAGAATCAAACATTCAGTTTACTTCTAACAAAGACAGCAAGAAAACAGGAAGAGCCAACAGTGAAGGCAGCTCATACCTGACAAGGACAAGAAGAACCATAAACCCCAGCATGATCTCTCACAGAGGCCATTAGACTGCAGTAAAACCCCTCAGTCGATTCTTCTTCTCCTTTCAGCTGTTCCCATTCAGGGGTCGCCACAGCAGATCATCCATTTCCATTTCTTCAGTCGATTGAGTTGATTAAATAAAAGAAATAGGAGAAAATGTTTTAGTGTCTAACGATACAAGGTTCTAGATAAAGGGGTTCCTACCACTCAGCGTTCAGCATCAGCAGTAAACAATTCACCTGATCATCTGGAATCATCTGCACCTGTGTCTTCACTGCTTTGTGTCTTAAGTTAGATGCTTTGTCTATTTTTAGAGCAGCAGTGGCCTAGTGGTTCGGGAGTTGGCCACATGATCGGAAGATTGTGGGTTCAAACCCTTTCCCAGTAGGTTGCCCTGTGGTACCCTTGAGCAAGGTACCATCCCTGTCACTGCTCCCCGTGTTTGTGTGCATGGGTTAAATGCAGAGGTCCAATTTCTTTGTGGTTCATTGTGTGCTGTGACCTCGCAATGGCAAGAATAGTCACTTTCTTCTGCATGCCAGTTCAGACGTAGACCACTGTGTGGATTAACCAACAAAAAACAACCAAACCGCTCAGGTACAGAGACTGGACTGAAAATGAGAGACAACAACATTGTCCTTCAGGAAGATCTGGAGAACTGTTCAGGTACAGAGACTGGACTGAAAATGAGAGACAACAACACTGTCCTTCAGGAAGATCTGGAGAACTGCTCAGGTACAGAGACTGGACTGAAAATGAGAGACAACAACACTGTTCTTCAGGAAGATCTTAAATCTGCAAAAACTGCTCCTCAACAGCTTTAAACATACAAGGTCTGGCTATTATGTGTAAAAACATCTGAACAATGATGTTTGGCTCAAAACATTTTCACAGTGGTGTGTTTTCCAGGTGAATATCTTGTAAATAGAACCGTTTTCAGAAGAACACATGACCATTGTAGCACCCAGGCTCAGGTTGTTTTATTAGCCTTTTCTAAGACATTTAGGGAGCTCTGCATTGGTGAACATCTCGAACCCATCTGCCTCGTCTCATGGTGCACCGCATGCTCCAAAAGGTGATGGTTTTCTCCAGTTGTCTCCAAGTAAGCAGCTGCACCTGTCCACCTTCATAATTGCTTTTGATGAATTGGCCTCATTAAGCATGACGAACTGGGTGGGGTGAGCTGGAATAGGAGAGGATTTGCGGGAAGTCCATTCATCTGCATGACATTTAACTCACGCTGACCACTTTGGTGCAGTACGCTGGGCCGGACTTCTGTTTCAGGCCAATGAGACATCACCACCGAGATCTTAATTACCTCCCTGGAATGCTTCAGCAGCATCTCTTCATACATCTCATTTCCTCCTTCGCTCCCCAGTGGGGATGAACCTCAGGAGAGACACTGTAATGATGCGGCTGTCGGCTTTGTTATGGATGGAGATGTAGGAAAACAATCAAGGCCCAAAAGTGCCTGCTTTAACCTGCAAATATCTCATTTTCCTTCATTATTTCTCAACAAATTTGGGAAATTTTATACATTAGGTCTAAGCGTCCTTAGTGTTTGTCTGTCTACAGCTAATACCTAATATATCACTTCATTCCTGTTGTAGTGAACAATTTCTTAAATACAGAGCTTATTATCATGGAGTAATTGTTTAAAAACTAAAGAAAATCAGCGAGTTTCTTAACAAACTTATCCATTTACTAATATAATGAATGAATCACATCTAAAAGCTTTTATCAGAATATTGATGTGATTAAAGATGTGAGTTTGGGACAATAATGAGGTAAAGAAAAATCTACATAATATCAGAACATAACCTGAAGTTAGTGTTGAAATAATGTTATTATTAAAGGAGAAGAATGTACTAAAAGGCTTACTTTGCCCAGGTATCATGGGGTTAAATTTAACCATGGCCCTTATTTATGATGTCATTTAATAGCATGGATGAAAGTGATCCACATTAGACCTTGGAGCCTGAACATTATGCCGAGGTTGAAGGTCAACTGTGTCATTGAGCAGGTATTCTGGCTGCTCAATTAGTCGTTGTCCTTGTAGATGTCATTTCAGATGACATTTCACCCTCCTGTTAACATCTCAGCATGACCTGTAGTGGGAATTAAGATGAATAAGTGGGGAGAGTGGCCTCGAGGTTGAACGAGCTTAGGAGAACATCTCCAACATGTGAAGGCCCCTGCAGAACCCATCCTGAGGTGTTCCTATCTGTAAATATGTCGTTTGGAGGAGTTAATTGAGTTAAACTTGCAATTTAACCAAATGGCTTATGAAAAGAGGCTTACATGGCCTGAACAAAGAGGAGGCTGAATCCGTTTTTCATTTTCCGAAGCATTAGATGGTGAGTAGCTCAGGAAGGATTGGAACACGTCTGAATAATTATTTTAACTTTTCTTTTGAGTTTACTCCCTTTTCTTTCCCAAAACTTTCATAATGTGGCTTAAGCGTACGGTGACAGAAAAGAATAGGAATCTTTAAGAAAGATTAATTAAACTGAAAAAAGCCTGTACGACTAAGAAAAAATACATGTGTGAATGAAAGTGAAGAAAAGTGCAGGGAGGAGAGGTAGAAAAGGAGGAGCAGTTTTGACAGTTCCGGGACTGTAGAAGAGAGGAGAAGAAGAGAGTGCAGGCAGGTTGGGATGGGTGGAGAAGAATGACAGAAGAGATCTGAAACAGACGAAGACCAGCAAGAGGGAACAGGAAAGGTTTACAGGACAGCAGTGAGACCAGCTATGTTATACGGTTTGGAGATGATAATGAGACCAGCTGCGTTATACGGGTTGGATGTTTCGGAGTTAAAGATGCTGAGATTTGTGTCGGGAGGGACGAGGATGTACAGGATTAGGAACAAGGGTATTAGAGGGACAGCTCAGGTTGGACGGTTTTGGAGACAAAGTGAGACTGTATTGATTTGGACGTGTCCAGAGGAGAGGCGAGGAGTATATCAAGAAAAGGATGTTGAAGATGGAGCTGCCAGGAAAGAGCAGAAGAGGAAGGACAAAGAGGAGGTTTATGGACGTGGAGAGAGAGGACATGCAGGGGAACGGCGTGAAAGAGGAAGATGCAGAGGACAGGAGATGGATTATCTGCTGTGGTGACCCCTAACAGGAGCAGAAGAAAGGCGAAGATGAATGAAATGGTAAAAATCCACAGTTAAGCTCTGAGAGCTCGTCATTAATGGGAGAAAATTGAAATTGAAACGCACTGAAACGCCTCGGCCACTTTATGAGCTGCACTTACTTTTTATAGGTTTACAGGTGTTCAAGTACAGACTGTAGCTCATCTCATTATCAACCCCCCACCCCAGAGCACGGAGCACGGGGGAGAAAAGGCGTGTATTGAGAGAGAACTAGAACGAGGGAGAACTAGTAGAGACGGTGATGAAAGTGAAGCGGTGAAGTTCATGTGGATTCTTTTCAGTAGATTGTTTTTATTGGAGTTGAAGTTCGAGGCTTTAATAGTCTTTAATTCTATTAATATGGAGTGAGATTCAGTTCACTTTCAGCACAGACAGACGCTCCAGACGTCCTTCAGAGGAGACACGTCTCACTCTACACTCTCAGTACATTCCTGTACTTTTACTTTACACTCTCAGTACATTCCGGTAATTTATACTTTACGCTCTCGGTACATTCCTGTACTTTTCCTTTATACTCTCAGTACATTCCTGTACTTTAACTTTACACTCTCAGTACATTCCTGTACTTTTACTTTACACTCTCAGTACACTCCTGTACTTTTACTTTACACTCTCAGTACATTCCTGTACTTTTACTTTACACTCTCAGTACATTCCTGTACTTTATACTTTATACTCTCAGTACATTCCTGTACTTTTAGTTTATACTCTCAGTACATTCCAGTGCATTTACTTTACACTCTGTCCATTCCTGTACTTTTATTTTAAACTCACAGTACAGTCCTGTACTTTTACTTTACACTCTCAGTACATTCCAGTGCATTTACTTTACACTCTGTCTATTCCTGTACTTTTATTTTAAACTCACAGTACATTCCTGTACTTTTTACTTTACACTCTCAGTACATTCCTTTTCTTTTATTTTATACTCACAGTACATTCCTGTACTTTTACTTTATACTCTCAGTACATTCCTGTACTTTTTACTTTACAGTGTTAAGTGAACACTAATGGTGGGTGATTGTTCTATTAGATGAGCCCTTTAATTCCTCTGTGATTCTGAACACTATTAGAAAATGAAGGTGTTCCCAAATTTTGGAGGGACTGATTCTTTCTTGAGTGTGTTTCATGCAGGCTTTAGGAGGTGATAAATCATAGAGCAGACTCGCAGAATACCATCTGGCATAATTCATGAAATATTAATGAATTATCTCCTCAGATGCAGCTTCTTGTGGGCATCATTGAAATTTGGAGGAAGAAAAAACTGTTTAACCTTCCAAAATTCTCAAAAAAGCTTAATAAGGGAAAATCTATGGCATAAATATTGAAACTGTACAACATTGCACAAGAAATGCACAACTCCATTCTTTACTATACAAATCCCTTCAACGTATGTGGACCATGAGTGCAGCTAATTATAAAAAAGAACTGGCTATGAATTTACTGTAATGCGAACAAAGAAACAGCAATTATAAAGAATTATGTCAAAGGGAATGAAGAGCAATTATTTTCCATCTTCCTCCTGAATCAGGCCATGAAGCACCTCAATCATTAAAACCAAATAAATGGCCATGCTGTCATTTTACATTTCATGCATGTAAAACTGCAGCCGTAAATAAAGCTGCATTGCTGTAGCATCTGGCTCTGGATTGGACTAATACTAACTTCTGCTCACTGGCCTCTTTATTAGAAACACCTCATGTTTCCCATCACTGGCCCTTTTGTTTGTATCACCCTCCACCTTGCCTTCACCTACTGGCCACTTTATTTCAAACACCTACCATGTTCTACCATAAACTGGCCACTTTATTAGAAACACCTCATATGTCCTTTCATTGGTCACTTTTTTGGAAACATCCTCCACCTTGCCTACACCTACTGTCCAATTTATTAGAAACCCCTACCTTGTGATTCCATAAACTGTCCATTTTAGCAGACCATCCTCCAGTGTGCCTAAACCGGCCACTTTATCAGAAACCCCTACCGAACCCAGTTCCCAATTGTCACAAGTGGGGTGTTTTGGGCACGCTAGAGGGCGCTCTCTGTCACATGTGTGGTGTTTTGGGTACGCTAGAGGGCGCTCTGTTCTGACTGAGCACACCTGAGCCCCTGCAGGCAGGTGTGCATCATTGGGGCTGACTATTTAAGCCCCGATGAGTCAGAACAGAGCGCGGCTCATTAAGTAGGTTAAGCCTATGCGTAACGGGTGGTTTTGATGTATGTAACATGGTGTCTGTAACTTAGTATATGATTACTTGGTATTTAGGGTTAGACTGCAGTTCCTCGGTTCTAGGGTTTCTTGTGTAGAACTGCAGACCCCGTTCCTTGTTTTTGTAAGTGTGACTAATAAAAGTATGTTCCTAACTCCTGGCTCCGAGCTGACGTCCCTCCGGTACCCCGCCACCGTTACAGAAATGAGCCGCCAGTACCTGGACGTCACAAGCCACGAGGGCGAGCAGGAGCGCGTGTTGTGGGCGGCAGCGAACGCTGTCGAGCAGACGCTGCAGCTGATAAGGACCTGGGAGACAGAGGCGACTTCTCTGGACCTCCGCGAGCATCTGGACGGTGAGGAGTGGGTGCGACGGACGCCGGCGGCCACGGCAAGGGAGCTAGAGCGCCGTCTGAGGAATATGACGTCGCTGCTCCCACTCAATATCATCCCAGACCCCGAGCTTCGCATGGATCGGTTCGCGCTTTGTTCCCGGATGCTGATCTCCATGGCTGCAAGGGCGCAGCGCTATCTCAACATGATGGACCGCGTGTTGTTTTCCGCACGCGACATGGAAGGCGGGGCTTCGTTGACTGCTGGCGTTGCGCAACGCGGAAGCACGACGCCAACCACGCCGCAAGCCCTAGCAAACGCGCCTTGCCTTGTTCAACGCGACTGCACGGCGTCCCCCCCCGCCGCACCGCGACTGCACGGCGTTCCCCGCGCCGCACCGCGACTGCACGGCGTTCCCCGCGCCGCAACGCGAAAGCACGGCGTTCCCTGCGCCGCAACGCGACTGCACGGCGTTCCCCGTGCCGCAACATGACTGCACGGCGTTCCCCGCACCGCAACGCAAAAGCACGGCGTTCACCGCGCCGCAACGCGACTGCACGGCGTTCACCGCGCCGCAACGTGAAAGCACGTCCCCCACCGAGAGGAATGCAAAGAAGACTGCCCGCAACAAGAGAAGCGAGGCAGTGGCAAAGAAGGCAGTTCCTGACATAGAGAGCAGGAGGATGGTGGAGACCACTTCCTGCACCGTGCAACCGGGGAGGTCGACCAAGAAAGCCCTTCGCAGCAAGGAAAGCGGCATCAAGAAGTCGACCCCCAAACCCAGCACCACGAAGCCATCTGCAACACAGAAAGCAGAGAAGGAGCAGCTCCAGGTTAGTGGAGTTAAAAGAAAAGTTTGGGTGCAAAGGAGAATTGAACATGAGGCTGCGGTAACCATTCAGGCACAGGTGAGGAAGCAATTGAGCAGAAAACACTACCTGAAGCTATTGTGGGCAGCCAGGACTGTTCAGCGGTATTACCGTGCTAATAAGATGATGAAAGAATGTTGCTGCAATGCACAAAGCTGCCACCATGATTCAGGCTGTAGTAAGAATGCACCAGCAAAGATTGGTTTTCTCTACCAGCAGCTGATAGCGAAAGAAGCCTCGATGCTACAGGTGAATGCCTCGGTCATGTATGAAGGGTTGAAACGCAAGGAAAGGATCACCTATCTGCTTTCTCAGCTGGAGAGGACCAAAGGACTCGTGTCCAGTTGCCAAAGGGAGATTGAAGCCCTGGCTCAAGACCAAGGTGAGCTTCAAGGAAGGAGCGCAAAGTTCAGAGAGGTTAGAGAGGTCTCTAGGATACAGCTGCAAGCTGTGATGGCTGTCCAAAGAGAAGGGCTGGAGAGAACGGATGAACAGAGGGACCAAACTGTATGCCAGACAACAAGGAGAGTTGAGACTCCAACCACTCAGGAGAAGCTGGAAGCTAAAATAGCCACTATGGAAGAACAACTGAATCAGACCACAGCAGAGCTGAGATGGGTGCAGGACCACATTGTTGCTCTGCAGGCTGAACTGAGAGAAGTCCAAAGTAAGGCCAGTAAGCTCAGCGAGCTGGAGAAGCAGGTAAGTGGTATGGAAGCAAGATTGGCGATCTTCGAATCTCGACTTCCTCCACAGACACCAGTGCGTGCTGGGACCCTGGTGGTTAACGCCAGCGCGGAGCAGCTGAAGAACAGTCTGATGGAGAAGCCAGGAAAAATTCCAGAGGTTGAACAGCAGCAAGATGACTCCCTACCGTTAGTTCACCCTCCGAGTTCAGCAGACTTGGAACAAGGCGGTTCGTGGAGGAGTCCAAGTGGAACTCCTCATCGTGGAACCCGGAGCTGGGATGCGGCCCCACTGAGCTCCAAGCAGCAGGGAAGTATGGCCAAGAAGAGGAAGGAGCCAACAGACAGCAGCAATGACCTGTCTCAGTTCAAGGAAGTGAACGACAGCTTCTGTACTGTGGATACTGCGATAAGAGACGTAAAGAACAAAGAAGGCAAGGGTTGGAAACAGGGTTCGGACTATTTGAAAAAGACTTCCTCTTTGATCCCTTTAAGGTCTGTGTTTAGCTCTCTTTCAGGTTGGTTTTGATGTATGTAACTGGGTGTCTGTAACTTAGTATATGATTACTTGGTATTTAGGGTTAGACTGCAGTTCCTTTAAGGTTAGACTGCAGGGTTTCTTGTGTAGAACTGCAGACCCCGTTCCTTGTTTTTGTAAGTGTGACTAATAAAAGTATGTTCCTAACTCCTGGCTCCGAGCTGACGTCCCTCCGTTACCCCGCCACCGTTACACCAATGCTTGTAGTGAAAGGGAAAAAAAGTGAAAGTGACAACCCTTGTCATTGCAAAGTCACAGCACAGCACATGTGAACCACAACGAAATTGGACCTCTGCATTTAACACATTCAAACACCGTGCAGCAGTGGGCAGCTATTGAAAGTGCCCAGGGAACATTAATGGGGACGGTACCTTGCTCGAGGGTACCTCAGGGCAACCTACCTAAGGGAATCAAACCCACAGTCTTCCAATACATGCTGGGTGTTGTAGTGATGAAACACTGAGTCATGAAAAAAATATGAAAAAAAAATGATCAGCTGTGAAAAGCCAGTGAGGCTAGGGAGCAACGAATCTGATATTACACACTTATTTTAAGCTAAATCATTTTAAATCCAAATTGCAGGTATCTACAGGGGCCCATCATTGTAAAGCTGCACAGCATCTCACTTGTTTTGCATCTCGTGGACCCTCATTGGAAGAAACATTACAGCCAAAAAAAAAAAAAATCCCTCTATGCAGAAAATGTCAGGCCAAATTCATCCCAGTGGTGAGAGAAAACAAAACCTCAGCAAACAAACTGATCGATTGAGCTGTAATCCTACCCTCCTCGTTAACTCCAGCGCCGCTGAAGCCCTGCCTTGTTTCCTGGACTGCCCTGTTGTGATGGAGAACAGGCTGTAAGTGCTGTGATGACAGATACTCGCTGTGTCACCGCAAACTAGCGAGATGTGTTTTTTCCTTAAAAATAAGTGCGAAGCACGGACGGTGAGGCTTATCTTTAAGAAAATCTTCCATCAGAGATTTCTCTACATGACAACATGTGATTCTCTCTCTCAGACAAAAGAAGAAAGCTGTGGCGCCAGTACACTGTTACAAACCAGAACAAGGTCCTTTGAAGAAATGCTTTGAAGAACCACTTTTCCTGTCTAACCTGCAGCTTTTGTGGCGCAAACTGATTTACAACCTCAAAATAAGCCGTCACACAAGATGCTACAGTCATTTTCCATTCATTCATTCATCCATCCATCCATCCATCCTTTGAAGAACCCATTCTTTGAAGGATGGTACACTCTTTTGATTTTTATTTCTCTGTTGTTAAACCAAGAAACACTCCTTATAACTTCAGTTTATTACATCCTATAGGCTGGTTAATCTGTCATAGACTGAGTGGGCAGGGCTAACATGCTGCAGACTTGGTGGCTGGGGTTAATCTGTGGCAGAATGAAAGGTCAGGGTTTATTTGCTGTAGGTGAGTGGGTTGGGCTAATATGTTTTGGGTTGAAGGGGCAGGGCTTTCACGCTGATGGCTGAGTGGGTGGGGCTAATCTGCTGTAGGGTATCATGTCATTTTCTGCTACTTGTCCCAAGCAGGGTCGCATGGGAGTGCTGGAGTCCATCCCAGCTCACACAGGGAGAAGAACAGGGGACACACCCTGGACAGATCGCCAGCCCATCGCAGGGAGGAGCGTGACAGGGACGGTACCTTGCTCAAGGGTACCTCAGGGCAACCTATTGGGAAGGGGTTCGAACCCCCGATCCTCCGATCATGTGGCCAACGCCCAAACCACTAGGCCACCGCTGTAGGGTGAGTGTACATTAATACACTGGGTTATGTAGCATCAGAAAAATAAGGATGTCATTGATTTCCATTTAAGGACTGAAGACTTTCTATAAGGATCAAAGACCGAATAGAAAGTGTTTAAACCAAACGTCAAACTCTTTGGAAGCTCCTTCTTATATAGCATCGCTTTAACCCAGCGCTGGGGCAGGAGTGATCTAGTGGTTAGGCAGTCGGCACCAGGATCAGAAGGTCATGGGTTTGAATCCCAGACTGATAGTTTGCCCTGAGGTTCCCTTGAGTGGGTAAGTCAGTGTTTCACAAGAACAGTCACTTTAAGAATACATCCTTTTTTAGTGGGATTAGTAGATTTTGCACATTTGCAGTTAGCTGTGATTAAAGAAAAGTGAGGTGTAATTATGGCTGCAATATTCCAGCTTGGTTTACTGTAATTCATGGGCACCAGCAAGGTAATGCTTCATTTTGTCAGTTTTCAGTGTCACTGAATATAGTGTGAGCATCTGGCGGCCACTCCACAGAGGGTCATTAAAAAGATTTAATTGAATCGCTTTTTGTTTTTTTGCACTGCAATGCAGAGAAAATAAGATATTTGCTTTGGCTTCTTTCTCGCCTGGAACTCCGTGGGGCTTCGCAGACCAATCTGTCAGTAAAACAAACAGAACATTGGGATATATGCTTTTTGCAGACAATACAATCAAACAAGGTGCCATTACTTCTGTTTTTGCCCTCAGATAAAAAAAAAAAAAATACAAAAATTAAAACATAAAAACTGTGATAAAAAAAGTCAAGGATTTATTTCAGTTACCCGAGGCGGGAGATTGGGCCTGAAAATCCCTGACCAATCACTGGCTCTCCCTGGTTATCAAGAAATATCTTTAGATTAGATTTTCTGCTTATCTCATGCAGGTCAATGTGCTAAACAAGAAAAAAATACAAAATTCAATAAAATATCAGCTCTAAGTTAACAAGAGAATTCTTTTATGTTTCTAGAGCACAAGACAGCAGGTGCCAAACAAAGTGATGTAAAATAAACAAAACTAAATTGAAATAAAATTAAAACCAACATATTAAATAAAAATGATAAATATAGCAAAATATAAATATATTTATTATTACATTTATATTTATATTTTGCTACTTGTTATTTATATGTATAATTCATTCAAAACGTATTTATTACCGTGTATTATTACTCTTGTAGATATGTATATGTATATATATATATAGATAGGTAATTTATTATTTATTTATAGCTCCTCTACTTTTCTCCTGTACTTGTTCCTGTTCCTCTTTCTCTATATCTTTATATATTTTTTCCTTTCTTTCTGTACACCTGTCATTTTTATAAGAGCCCTGTAACACCCATTCGTGGGATAATAAAAGATCACTCTACTCTACTCTAAATAATGAGGATTATACTGGAAGGAGGAAGATGCAGAGGACCGGAAGAAATGGAGATGGTTGATCCGCTGTGGTGACCCCTAAACGGGAGCAACCGAAAGAAGAAGAAAAAGAGGAATAAGCCAACGATAAGACTGTTAAACAGGAATACAATAGTATTTTTTCACCAATACGGTGATTATAATAATAATAATTATGAGGATGATGATGATGATGATGATAATAATGATAATAACAATAATAATAATAAGAAGAAGAAGAAAAAGAAGAATTATAATAGTAGTAGTAGTAGTAATAATACTACTACTAATAATAATAATAAAAATAATTTGTATTTATATAGCCCCTTTCTCAAACCCAAGGTCACTTTACAGAGCAAAATTAAAAACAATATAAATCATCCAGCCATCCATTTTCCAAACGGGGTCGCGGGGGAGTGCTGGGGTCCAAACCAGGGCACACAGGGCGAGGACGGGGGACGCACCCTGGACAGGTCGCCAGACCATCACAGGGAACAATATAAATCAAAACAATGAAAAAAAGGAAGTTAAATACAGGAAACACGATGTAGAAGAAGTGAAACAGCACAGACTGAAGAGAGACTTTAACTGAGTTTTGAGACAGAGAGAACATTAGATGTGAGTTTTGAGGGGATTCCAGAGTTTAGGGGCAGCAACACTAGATGATCTACCACCCATGGGAGCTAACCTGAATTTAGGAACTGTGAGTTAACCGGTACCGGAGGAGCGCAGATCGGGCTGGATTGTACGAATGCAGAGTAATTCAGTGAGGTATGGAGGAGCAGATCCATGGAGGGCTTGATGATATGATCTGGGCAGTCAGTGAAGTTTGTGGAGAACAGGAGTGATGTGTTCAGATTTTTTGGAGGTGAGAACATGAGTTGCAGAGTTCTGTACCTACTGGAGCCTGGTGAAAGTTCTATGGGAGACCAAAAATAGAGCGGTACAGTAATCAAGATGGGAAGTAATAAAAGCATGAATAAGTTTCCATGTCCTTCAAGGAAAGTGAAGAGCGGAGACGTGAGGTATTTCGGAGGAGGGAAAGAATGCATTTTTGATGAGTGTTAATGTGACAGTCGAATGATAGTGAGGGGTCGAATAAAACACTTAACTTCCAGACAGTGGGTGAGGGCGTAACAAGAGCGTTGTCAATGGATAAACTGAAACTTTGGAGATTAGGGATTAGAGCCTTGGAGCCAATTAATAAAAGTTCTGTTTTGTCTGTTCTGAATTAAGCTTTAAAAATTTTGAAGTGAGCCATAGTTTCCCGGCATAAGCTGTAAGGGAACGGGGCGGGGCAGCTGAAGAGGAGGTGTTAAACTAGATTTGGGTATCATCGGCATAGCAATGAAAACTGAGGCCATGGTTTCTTATAATATGACCAAGAGGAAGAATATAAATGATGAATAAAAGAGGACCAAGAACAGATCCCTGAGGGACACCCTGTTTATCGGGAGCAGGAGGATTGATGTTTATGAGGCAGAAGATGTGAACCAAGAATGTACGATACCAGAGAGCCCAATGGGTGAAAAGCAGGAAAGAAGAATATTATGACTGACAGTATCAAAGGCAGAGCTTAGATCCAAGAGAAGGAGGATTCTGAGGGAACCAGAATGGGCACTGAGTAGAAGGTCATTAGTGACACGTAGAAGGGCAGTCTCAGTCTCAGTGCTGCGGAACGGATGGAAACCTGACTGAAACAGCTCACATAAGTTATTAATTGCTAGATGTTCCTGCAGCTGAGTAGCTACAACCATTTCAAGGAGCTTAGAAATGAACGGAAGG
This sequence comes from Hepsetus odoe, assembly GCA_017165825.1. NCBI lineage: Eukaryota > Metazoa > Chordata > Actinopteri > Characiformes > Hepsetidae > Hepsetus > Hepsetus odoe. Next base: position 1,928,529 of record CM029376.1, read on the forward strand.
TTAGAAAGAGGTCTGTAGTTGTTCAGATTGCTGGGATCCAAAGTATTCTTCTTTATTCTTTATGTTTTTTTGTTTTTTTTTTTATTTGAGAAGCAGAGATTTGAATAAGCTGAACTTTTTTAATGGCATTTTTAACCTGTAGTCTTTCATTTTCCTCTGGAGTAAGTCTGGACTTTTCGGCCTCTGTAGTCTTTAGGCGTCGTTCTCACTGGTGGCCTCCTAAGTTACGCCAAAGCCAAGCAATGAAAATTTTATGCCTGCCATAGTTCAAAGCTTTTTAATGGCTGGAGTAATGCACTCGTCCAGCAAAATGCTTTTTTTTTCGTCAGCAGAAATAATCACGACACCGTGGTGCATTTTAAACCAGCCTGGATATGCTTTTAAAACACTCGCTCATGAAAACAGACACAGAGCTGTTACATAAAAGCGAGATTTCAGTGTGTGATATGAGATTTATCAGTGAATCTGAAATTAGCAGTCATGTGTATGGAACTTTAATAAATGTGGGAACGCACAATACAGCTGCCTTTCATTTAAAGCATTTATTTCAACCTTTCAGAATAAACACAAAGTAATGTTCTCATTTGTTCGTGATTATCATTGATTTTGTACTAAATCAGGAAACATTCTTTTGCAGAGGAGGTGGGTAGTTTATCTGAGTGTGACTGTCGGATGTACAGTTCTGTGTAAAAGTTTTAGGCAGGTGTGTAAAACGCTGTAAACAGAACGCTTTCAGAAATGGAAGTGTTGATCATTTATTCTCCTCAATCAACAAAATGCAGTGAATGAACAAAAGAGAATCTAAATCAGATCAGTATTTGGTGGGACCACCCTTCGCCTTCAAAACAGCATCAGTTCTTCTAGGTACACTCGCACACGGTTTTTGAAGGAACTCGGCCGGTCGGTCGTTCCAAACATCTTGGAGAACTGAGCACAGATCTTCTGTGGATGTAGCTTCCTCACATCCTTCTGTCTCTTCATGTGATCCAGACACACTGGATGATGTGGAGATCAGGGCTCTGTGGGGCCAGAAGAACTGATGCTGCTCTGAAGGTAAAAGGTAGAAACACCAGATATTGATCTGATTTAGATTTTTCTTTTTCTCGCTCACTTTGCATTTTGTAGATTGATCAAAATAAACAATCATTATTGATATTTCTGAAAGCGTTCTGTTTACAGCATTTTTTCACACCTGTCTAAAACTTTTGCACAGTACTGTATGTTGGGCAGAAATGGTGTTTGCTGGAGAATGGTGGGGGTTTGATGGTCAATGGTGGTGTTTGGTGGTGAATGATGGTGTTTGGTTGGTGAATGATGGTGTTTGGTGGTGAATGATGGTGTTTGGTTGGTGAATGATGGTGTTTGGTGGTGAATGATGGTGTTTGGTGGTGAATGATGGTGTTTGGTTGGTGAATGATGGTGTTTGGTGGTGAATGATGGTGTTTACTGGAGAATGGTGGGGGTTTGATGGTCAATGATGGTGTTTGGTGGTGAATGATGGTGTTTGGTTGGTGAATGAGGGTGTTTGGTGGTGAATGATGGTGTTTGGTTGGTGAATGATGGTGTTTGGTGGTGAATGATGGTGTTTGGTGGTGAATGATGGGTGTTTGCTGGAGTGAGCGGGTTTGTTGGTCCCAATGAAGTGAGTGTTTGGTGGTGAATGATGAGGTGTTTGGTTGGTGAATGATGGTGTTTGAGTGAGTGAATGATGAGTGTTTAGTTGGTGAATGATGGTGTTTGGTGGTGAATGATGGTGTTTGGTGGTGAATGATGGTGTTTGGTTGGTGAATGGTGGTGTTTGGTGGTGAATGATGGTGTTTGGTGGTGAATGATGGTGTTTGGTTGGTGAATGATGGTGTTTGGTGGTGAATGATGGTGTTTGGTTGGTGAATGATGGTGTTTGGTGGTGAATGATGGTGTTTGGTGGTGAATGATGGTGTTTTGAGTGGTGAATGATGGTGTTTGGTGGTGAATGATGGTGTTTGGTTGGTGAATGATGGTGTTTGGTTGGTGAATGGTGGTGTTTGGTGATGAATGATGGTGTTTGGTGGTGAATGATGGTGTTTGCTGGAGAATGATGGTGTTTGGTGGTGAATGGTGGGGGTTTGATGGTCAATGGTGGTGTTTGGTGGTGAATGATGGTGTTTGGTGGTGAATGATGGTGTTTGGTAGAATGATGGTGTTTGGGGATGAATGATGGTGTTTGGTTGGTGAATGATGGTGTTTGATAGAGAATGATGGTGTTTGGTAGTGAATGATGGTGTTTATTGCTGGAGAATGATGGTGTTTGATGAGTGAATGGTGGGGTTGATGGTCAATGGTGGTGTTTATAGTGGAGAATGATGGTGTTTGGTGGTGAATGATGGTGTTTATGGTGGAGAATGATGGTGTTGGTGATGAATGATGGTGTTTGGTTGGTGAATGATGGTGTTTGGTACAGAATGATGGTGTTTGGTGATTAATGATGGTGTTTGGTTGGTGAATGATGGTGTTTGGTGGTGAATGATTGTGTTTGGTAGATAATGATGGTGTTTGGTAGATAATGATGGTGTTTATTGGAAAGGTATTTGGTGTTGGATGAAGAATGATGGTATTTGATTAATAATGATGTTACTAATAATGGTGGGGAATAATGATGTTTGGAATCATGGTGTTTATTCATGCGTGATGTTTTGGTGTTAGAGTGTTGTTTTTTGGTGGACAGTGATGGTGTTTTGTGGAGAATGTTGGTGTGTGTTGAGTAATACGATGTTTTTATGTATAATTCTGGATTTTTAGTATCCCCCTTAGTTATGGGGAGAATGAAAGTGGCAAAAGCGAGGAGTACATGATGATGTCTGGTGGACAAACTATTGTGTCATGAAGAATTGGTAGCTTTCTGGATAATGATTGGATCTGTTGCAGAAAATATTCATTAGTTAAAGGGTGAGTTTAGTTTTAAAGGGTGAAGTTTGTCAGTGAACAATCTTTAGGTTTGGTGGAGGATTTGCTGAGGGGCCTTGTTTTTCATTTGGAATTGGTGGTATTTATAAAAACACATCATAAAAAAGAGTTCCTTCCTATTCATAAAATCTTGCAACCTAAAAAGTGTAGACTCGATCTGACATCAGTCAAGTGCTACACAAAAGTAGCCCAAAAGTACAGTGTGCTTCAAGAAGATATTTTCACCTGTATGCCCTGGTCTTCACTCTGCACAGTTCACTAAAAAGGAGCTAAAAAGGAGCTTTAAGCCAGACACTTTGTGAGCTGTGATCATTCTCTCAACGTGCATCTCCATCAGCATGGACTAGTCTGATTTTTGCAAACACATGCCCCTCAAGAGTGGCCATTTATATTGAGATTGCAGATTAACCCCCTGAACCACTGGCTTACTCCTGAGTTATTAATCCTAAAATATTTTATGCAGAAACTTCTGTGAATAAAATTTGAAAGCCTCAATATGAGGTGAAGCATGGATCCAGCTTTGGGGTTTAAGAAAGGAAGAATATGTGGTGTTTTCAGCTTCATATGTATTTCTACATTGCTGCTAAGACTGATGATCCTGCTGGAGAAAAGAGACACTTACAGCATTGATTCCAGACATCATGATTTGCATGGAGCTATCACGATGTAGTACAGTGCTGCACTAGAACCAACCACCTCAGCTCTGGTTGGTTAAAAGCGAGCATCATGGACAGCAGAAGAAGGCTTGGCTGAAAGTACATCACAATGTTAATGTGTAGTGGAGATTATTGGTGCTTGGTAGAAAATGGTGGCGTTTGGAGAACAGTGTTTGGATGGACAATAAAGGTGTTTATAGAAGTGAATGAGTGGAGAATGAAGTTGTTTTTTGTGATGAATGATGTTTGGGTGAAGTATGATGGTGTTTGGTGGAGAACTGTGTTGTCTGGGTGAGAAACGTTGGTGTTTGTGTGATGAATGAGGGTTTGAGGGAGAATGATGGTGTTTGGGTGGAGAAGTATGGTGTTTGGGTGGAAAATGATTGTGTTTAGTGGAGAATGATGGTGTTTGGTGGATATTGATGGTGTTTGGTGGGGAATGATGTTGTTTGGGTGGAGATTGATGGTGTTTGGTGGAGAATGATGGTGTTTGGTTGAGAATGATGGTGTTTGGGGGAGAATGATGTTGTTTGGGTGGAGAATGATGGTGTTTGGTGGAGAATGATGGTGTTTGGTGGAGAATGATGGTGTTTGGTGGGGTGATGGTGTTTGGTGGAGAATGATGGTGTTTGGTGGAGAATGATAGTGTTGGGTGGAGAATGATGGTGTTTGTTGAAGAATGTCGGTGTTTAATGGAGAATGGTTGTGTCTGGTGGGCAATAATGGTGATTATTTGAGAATGATGGTGTTTGATGGAGAATATGGGTGTTTACTCCATGGTGTTTGTTGGTGACTGTCAGAGTTTGCTGGAGAATATTGGTGTTGGTTGGACAATGTTGGTGCTTAATGGAAATTATAGTGTTTATTTATGCACTGTTGGTGTTTTCATTTGGAAACCATTGCTATGGTTGGGACTGAGTTTCACCAAAATGGAACATCAGTTTACACTAATGTTACGTTGAGTTTTCCCTATTTTACTTATAAAAACCCTAAAACAAAACCAACTTTTTCAATCTAACATTCTCACAAATTTCACTCCAGTTTCTGATGCTCTCTCTCATTGTCCTTGTCCATAGAGATCAGCTGTTGGCTCTATTAGCCTCATACCTCAGGTGCAAGACTAATGAAGTGAGCTTGGACATCAAACAGTGTGAAGCTATGCATATTTACTTAGCTGTTGCTTTACTGCAAGGACAGTTTCACCTGATTTAATGCGAGACTTCAAGAAGTCAGTGGCATCACTCAGAGAGGGAGGTGATGTGAAATAGCAAACTGTAGAGAAATGAAGCAACTCCACATTGTTAGTGACATTTTCCTCTGAATTATCACCTTAAACTGGTCCCTACGGCAGATTCAGAAGAGGTATGGCTTCTCTTGACTTGTGAAGTGAAGTACAAGGTTCAGGACAGATGATTGGCCAGGCGACAGTGAAAAGGGGCTTTTTAATGTCCATAACCTGTAGAAGGTTTCCACAGCAATGTGCCTGGAACAGCCTGTTCCAATCGCCCCTTTCAGCTGGATGACTCATTTAGTGCGTCCATGCGAGTTTAAAGGGGAGTATAATCCAGATGAAGGTGCTAAGATGCTAGAAAGCGTGTGCCTCGGTCAGCGAGGGTTCTTTCAAAACAGAGATTGTGAAAAATTAAATGTGTGGAGAAAATACTTAAACCTTCACCCTGCAGCTGGGGCTCTAATACTCCATTATCAAGCTTCAGTTATAAATGTTACTCATCAGAATATATAATATATATTCATCATTAGTTTCAAACATGAGAGTTTGATTTTTGAATACATGAGCCTGAATTTTGTCTTTTACCAATTTCTTACATATCAGAGCTCGTTTCCCTCAAAACTGATCATCTTTGAAAGATTGAATTGACAGCAATGAAAGTTTCAATGAAAACCACCATCTATTATCTGAGAAGGACAAAAAATCCAGGCAAGAATAATGGAGAACGACCCTGAGATGCCTTCAAACTAAAGTAAGAAGTCTGTTCTGAAAATGAGGAGAAAGATATTTGTGTTAATGTTTGTGTTAATCAGTCAAAAAGTACATGTAAACTTATGCTACAAGTTAAAATGTAACTTAAGCACAGAAGAGTAATTATACATTTCCATGTCTAATAAAAGTAATGTCAGAAATAAAATGAAAGTATGTATTGTTACATTATACATTTGTTTTATTAATAATATACACTATTTTGCAATTGGATGTATTATTTTTATTAAAATATTTTTTACAAAAAAGTGTTACAAAATATATCTAAAATACTATATATTATATATATATATATATACTATAGTATTTTCATTTTCTATTTTTTCTCATCAAGCAGCATTAAATTCCATACTTGAATACATCTATTAGATTTTCTTTAACATCCTCAATATCACAGTTGAATGGTCAATATTCTGTTTGTTATTGCGGCACTAATGTTTCATGTAGGCTTTGGGGATTTGCTAATAGGCAGCTTTCTGTATCTATATTTACATTTTGATGGGGGGCATTGGCAGTGGGCGTGGCCTAAACCTGAATTATTATCATTTATAATAATAGTGTATTATTATGATTAATGTACAATCTGCCAGAAAGACAAATTAGCTCAGGAGCTATAAGAGCACCATAGAGTGCTTTTGCAAAAGTTTATTACTATTTAATAAACTATTATAAACGTTTTATTAACACCGCCCCTATTGCTCCTATAGCATGTTACAGTCATACTGCCTCCCAATGGCACCTGCAGCGCATCTGTCAGGAAGATTTTGTGGGTCATATGATCAATTTAAAGCATCATAAGTTGCTTTGATAGAAAGCTTTGTGAGTAAATGTAAAGCTAAAGCCTCATATAGTGCTGTTGTAATTAAGCAGAAGTAATACTGCCCCCTGTGGTTCCTCTAGTGTATTACAATCTGTCAGATGTTTAGCATTTGTTGTAGAAAACCTGGATTAAGGTAGAAAATGCTGGATAATTCCTTAAACAGAATAACAGAATTATTCTCGTCATTATATTCATATCAATAAAATGTATTTGTTGAATAAATGATAAATGAAGGACCGTAAAAATATTGATCAGTGTAAAGTTTTAACGGTAAGATTTGTTTTTACTGTGAAAGACTCCTGTTTTTGCTGCAGCGATGCTTCTCTGTGGGTTTACTGGTAGTAAATTAAACAGTGATGCCGAGAATCAGCGGCCATAAGCAGAGCCTGCATCCCACACTGAGGGCGTCACCATGGCAACCGCCTCAGAAGAGAAAAAAAATAAAGAGAAACTCCTCATCACTGAGACAATTTACAGCAGAGAACTACTACAGATATTTTATTCAAGCAGATTAACGAGAGAGAGAGAGAGAGAGAGAGAGAGAGAGAGAGAGAGAGAGAGAAAGAGAGTCAGAGACAGACAGAGAGAGAGAGAGTCGAGACAGACAGAGAGAGAGAGAGAGAGGAGACAGAGAGAGAGGAAGAGACAGACAGAGAGAGAGACAGAGAGAGAGAGAGAGAGAGAGAGAGAAGTCAAGGGAACAGACAGAGAAGAGAGAGAGAGAGAGAGAAAGAGTCAGAACAGACAGAGAGAAAAGAGAGAGAGAGTCAGAGACAGAGAGAGAGAGAGAGAAAGAGAGAGAGAGAAAGAGAGAGAGAGTTAACTCACAGACTAAAAACCATAAAACAACAGAAAGAAGGTAAATTAAATTACATTACTTTAGAAAAAAAAAGAAAATTCATCTTTTTGTCTTTATTTATTTCTTTTCTGATTATTTTATTTTCTGGTTTTATCTGTAGGCTGAATCTTTAAAATCCTTCCTTTTTGAATCTGTAAGGCTGAAAAAAAAGTTCTGAGCCAGTTTTCAATCTGACTCCTGGGCTTCATTTATTTTATTTTATTTATTTATTAAGGTTAGTTTAGGTATTTTTATTATTTATT
>CM029376.1:1938547-1956047 GCA_017165825.1 Hepsetus odoe
ATTAGGGTCACGGGCAGTGCTGTAGTCTATCCCAGCTCACAGGGAGAGGACAGCCTGGACATGTCAGCAGTCCATCATAGGACAAACACACAGACAAACTCACACACACTCACACCTAGAGGACAATGTAAGCATCTCAGTTCCTCTGACGTCCATGTCTTTGTTTGGTGGGAGAAAACCTGAGCTTACGGAGAAAACACACACATACACACACACACACACACACACACACACACACACACACAGAGGAGATTGTCCTCACCCGGACTGTCCCACCTGGGAATCGACACAGGACCTTCTCGCTGTGAAGGTTATTCATTTTCCACCATTAATGATCAAGTATCTCCTATAAATGATTCAGTATCCCGTGTGGATTATTTCAAATTCTCGATCTACATTTTGTAGCTTTGAGAACTGTTTGTTTCTTTGACTTTTAGGATCAGTGTAACAAAAATAAACACATTTTTCACCAACAGTTCAATCCTGAAGCAGATCTTTGACCTTGCTGCGTTGGGCGCTCAGTAACTTTCTCATTTTTGTGAACTCGGTCCGGATCGCACGCCGTCTAAATTTAGAGAGCATAAGCTGTGGCCAACTGCTGCGCTGGGCTGTTTGAATGCCACTGAGAGGAGGAGGATGGTGGTATGTGTGTGTGTGTGTGTGTGTGTGTGTGTGGGAATAAGTGAGTGAAGCTGGTTCCCCTAATCTGGGACGCTCATGTGGGGTTAAACCTCTGCACAGAGAGGTGACAGTTTTAGAGAGGGGCTTAAACATGCCAGTGACCATTTACAACACACACACACACACTCACACACACACACACACACAAACACAGAGCTTATTTTACCCTTTGTCCCATGTGCATTCCTGTGGAGCAGAAAGAGGAAACAGCACACATGTTATTAGAGAGCAGGACATAGAGAGAGAGAGAGAGAGAGAGAGAGAGAGAGAGAGAGAGAGAGAGAGAGAGAGAGGAAAGCATATCCTCACACAGATGGGACCCAGACCGTCCCGGCTGGGAATCAAACCCAGGACCTGCCTGACCACTGTGTCAACCCTGATGGTCTAATTTTCATATTTGGACCTCTGAACTCAGAAGTTGGAACAGGATGTTCTAACACTTTTGGAGGGACCTTTAGTCCATGTGTATGGACAGCAGAGGGTCAGACATCACATCAGCAGATGTTTTTGAGATTTGAGCTGCACAGCTGTGTGGTTCGTCCAAGGATATCCGGCCTCTCCTGAAAATGCAGATGTTTTAAAAGTTTCCAAAAGCGATGTGTGTTGTTTGTTGTACATCAGCTTCCGTTAATGAAGAAGCTCCTCCACCCACCCAGCTTGTCCTGGCTGAGATTTACAGAAAAGAGAGGAACTAATGCTGCTTCCTTAAAATGAACAAAAATGTCAAATGACTAATCCTGGCAGTGGGCCTGAGCAAAAACACACACACACACACACACAGTCTCAGTATCGTCGCCTTCAGGCTTTAACACGTCCGGAGAGGCGTCTCTGCCGCCACCTCTGTTTTCATTCCTCTGGTTTTGGCTCCTGAAGGAGTGCGAGCGTGCAGGTCAGATAAAGGCCCTCAGTCCGAGCCGAACTCTGAGGGCGTCTTGTGTTCCTCTGGGGAGGCACAGAGCAGGTGTTTTGTCTGCAGCCCAATGTTTTGGCACAAAGGAATGAATGCTGCTTTCTGAACACACGTAAATGCACACACACACTATGCCTGAGCACACACACACACACACCACTTATCACGGTGTTAACTTGATAATAATAATATGAAATAAAAATACACTTTTAAATGACTTCATGTATAACACATTGATAGTGTTATTATTATTGTTGTTATTTTTATCTTTATTTTTGTTATTATTGATGATTGTTTGTTGCATTTGTTTAACATAATAATAATAAAAGTGAAAGTGAACATTCTTGTTATTGTGAAACAGCAGCACAACACAATGGAATTCAACCTCTGCGTTTCACCCACACACACAAGTGCAGCAGGGGGCAGATATTGAAAGCGCCGGGGAGCAGTGACGGGGACGGTACCTTGCTCAAGGGTACCTCAGGGCAACCTACCCGAGCTGTACTAATAATAATAATAATAATAATAATAATACATTTAGGTCTGGCCACCTGGAAAAGATGGACGGATAATAGCATAATGAATAAAACAAATGAACCAATAAAAATATTTTAAAAAGCTAAGGACCCAGACAGCACACATGCTCCCTCGCCCTGATCCAGGAGTGCCACCCAGGTCGAGTCCACGCAGCTGTAGAGCTTCTCGGCACAGCTTTTGGGAAAAACGGGAAAAAAATCCCCTGGCACAGAAATCTGGAGGAACATGACTCCATTCGTTCTCACGGCGGAGAAACAGAGCAAGATTAACAGTCCATCCAGCTGTAGATAAGTCTCCCTCTCTCTCACACACACACACTCTAGACATTTTAGTAGAAACACTCTCTTTAAATAGTTATATTTGAAGGTGATGACATACAGTGCTGTGCAAAGTTTTAGGCAGGTGTGAAAAAATGCTGTAAACTGGGCGCTTTCAAATATAAATCATGATTGTTTATTTTAATCAATTTACAAAATGCAAAGATCAATATCTGGTGTTTCTACCTTTTACCTTCAGAGCAGCATCAGTTCTTCTGGCCCCACAGAGCCCTGATCTCCACATCATCCAGTGTGTCTGGATCACATGAAGACAGAAGGATGCGAGGCTACATCCACAGAAGATCTGTGCTCAGTTCTCCAAGATGTTCGGAACGACCTACAGAAACCGTGTGCGAGTGTACCTAGAAGGGCGATGCTGTTTGAAGGCAAGGGTAGATACGCAAATATTGATCAGATTTAGATTCTCTTTTGTTCCTTCACTGCATTTTGTTGATTGAGGAGAATAAATGATCAACACTTCCATTTCTGAAAGCGTTCTGTTTACAGCATTTTTCACACCTGCCTAGAACTTTTGCACAGGACTGTAGATATACTGTCATTTTTAATTTTTTTTCCAATCTAATGTGATGTACTGGAGACACTGTGTGTATGTGTGTGTGTGTGTGTGTGTGTGTGTGTGTGTGTGTGTGTGTGTGTGTGTGTGTGCACATGAGAACAACTGGCAAGGCAAAGGAAAAAACGTGGTCATACTGAAGTGCTGAAGAGGAGTTATTATCTGGAGAAATAAAGCTTCTTCTGTCTGAGAGAGAGAGGGAGAGAGAGCGAGAGAGAGAGAGAGAGAGAGAGAGAGAGAGAGAGAGAGAGGGAGAGGGGGGAGAGAGAGAGAAAGGGGAGACAAAAGAAAAGAATGAGACTAATAGGGAAAAAAGTAAGAAGATTTGGGGATAGAATAAGAAAGAAATAAAGAAATAAAGAAAGAAAGAAAGAAAGAAAGAAAGAAAGAAAGAAAGAAAGAAAGAAAAAAAAAAGTGGCATTGCAACAGTAGAGCAGCTACACTTTAGGTTCGTTCATTCTCATAAAAATAACCCTTGTGTGTGTGTGTGTGTGTGTGTGTGTGTGTGTGTGTGTGTGTGTGCATTAAGATCTGGCTGACTGGTTCATGCTCGCTCTCAAACTTGAGGGAAAGTGTGTGGGACTCAGCTGTTCTCTCACGGAAACCCTCCTTACATTAACACACACACACACACACACGCACGCACACACACACACACGCACGCACACACACACACACGCACACACACACACACAGGCTTCAGCAAACAGCTCTCCAAACACCATTAAACTGCAGCTCATGACCAGCCTGTAGAAACCGTTCATGTTAATTCATCATTTTCGTGACATCACCTGTTGAAGCCCACACCACCTGGAGGGCAAGCCAGATCCTCCAAAACTCTGAATTACATTTACTGTGAATGAACAGACCAACCGATGATGCTGAACTGAACCCCAACAGAGAAACCAAGTCCAGAGCAGGCGGCGGATTTATGCTGTTGGACGTGTCTCTGTCTCTGGGGACGAAATGAAAGCATGGACACCAGCAGTTCACACATCTTTGCAGCAAAACATTTCTCCAATTTTTTAGCATTTAGATTGTTTTTAAATGACTCTAGGTATTTTGAACAACACTTCTTCACAAAAGTTTCATTTTTAAATCTGAGTTATTTGCTGATATCTGAAAATGTCATGAAATTTAGTGGCTTAGGTCACACCAGACACGTTTCCATGGTTACACTACATCTAGTTTGTATAAAACTGTAAAACTTTCTTTCCTTCTTAGATACACTTGTTTACTTCCATGATAACGCTACTGCTTTAGTCTTCATTTATTCACTTCATTCGCTCGACACCTCATTTTTAAAGTCTCATTTTTAACCCGATTTATTGACTGAAATCTGCAGAAATGGTTTTCATCTGATTTATGACTCCGTGGTGTCGGTTTGAGCAGGCTGAACTACAGGAGGCGCCGAATTAATCAGTGCAGGTAAAATTAAAATCCACGTATATTTAAAGAAACCAGTTTCATGAAACTTCAAGTGGAGAAAACTCGGGACTGTACAGAGCAGATTTACTGCTTTCTCTACTGAAGACCTGATTATCAACATAAAATCAACAAATCACGGGACACAACCTCAGCCTTGATCCCTGATGTGATGAGTATTTTGCAGTTTTTACTCTCTAGGGCGGTTGCAGTGGGCTTACGACATCGGATGGAAGGATTCTCTCGGAAACACTTTTTGTCCTTTAAAGCACTTCTAGACGTTCAATAAAATCAAAACAGGAAATGTATAAAATAAAGCATCTTCTTCATCTGACTCCTCATGTGTTCATGGGTATGACCTTGATGCCGTGGGCGTTGATGTATCTGAGTAAAACTCTGGCTCGCTTAGCGATGACGTCGATGAGTTTCTCGATGCCTTGCCGTCCTCCCTGACTGTCCCAGTAGAGCTGATCCAGGAACAGAGACTGCAGGAGCTTTTCCCTCAAACGCTGAGAGCTCAACATAGCCACCGCCACATCTGGTAGCCTGAGAGACAGCACAAAGTAACAAGTTAATACATGAAATCCTGTTTTTTATCCCCTTCACTTCCAAAGTGGTCTAGAGTTTCGGATGCGAAACGTGCAAAAGTGTGGGTCTTCTCTCAATACATGTTTCCTTGGTAACTTTTTTCATGGTAATATTTGCTTACATCGATGCTACGTGTTTCCATGGTTACACTTCCTACCAACAGTGTCTTATTTCCCAGGTTAGGCTACAATGTTCCATGGTTATGCTACACACTTCCTTGGTTACAATACACATTTTCATGGTTACATAATATCATGTCCAATTTTTATGCAACCCTTGTTTCCGTGGTTACATGACACATTTCCATGGTAAGGTTGAAACCCTTCTCGCGGTACTCACACACATTGCCATGGTTACGATACACTCATTCCCGTTGTTACAATAAAAATATTCTATCATGTTTAGTTTCAGGCTACGCTTGTTTCCATGGTTACAATACACACTTCCTTCATTATGATTTTAGGTTAGACTACACATTTTAATTATGTACCATTCGTTTCCATGGTTACGCTACTCATCTCTATGATTTTGCCTTATCATGTCCACGTTTGTGCTACACACATTTCTGTGTCTACCTAAAATATTTCTATTGTTACGCAACACTGTTTCCAAGGTTACACTAGAATCATTTCCAGGGTTACACTACGTCCATTTATATTTCTAAAATAGCTCAGTTTTCTTTCTTTCTTAGATACTCTCGCTCACTTCCTTCTTAACACTATACATATTTCCATGGTTACGTCGCACACATCTCTTACTCTTAACTTCTAGATCCAGCTTCAAGATCTAACACCAGGTTTACACTTGTTGTGAGAGGACTTGGCGCATTACAGCCTGAACATTACAGTAAAAATGGAGTAAATTTCATTGATATTATTTACTGATATTGACAAATATTGATAACAGAAAAAAACAAAACAGAAGAAAGATGTCCCCAAAACTTTGACAAAGCAGAGATGTTAACCAGGGCATGCTGTAATGCGAGAAGGTACTTCTCTGAACTGTTCTGCTGGAAAGGCGAGGAATCCAGCCTTCACTTTTGATTTATTTCGCTGCACATGAGGTATCAGTGCACCAGGCACTGAACTACAGCAGCGTGTTCCAACAAACTGACACACTCCAGAGTTTCAAGACGTTCCCAGCAGTATCGACTGTCACACAAGCCTGCGGTTGCCAAATGTGTTTAGCTCCGAGTGTGTCCGCACAGCAGGACCGACACTAACGGCTTACTCAAATGGACAAGGACAAAATAAGGGAAACACCAAGCTACACATCCTAAACTGATGACACTTATTGTGGACTGCTATCTGCCAAACCTTCCAATATTTTGGGCTGCTATCTTTTCAAACCTTTTTCTGACTGATGGCAAGTTTATTACGGTGGATGAGTCTGTAGCGCTTTCGTAGATCTAATCAGATGGAACTGCAAATTGGAAGGACAAGAGTGAACATTCCTAATAAAAAGGCCCATTAGTAGAAGTGCAAGATGTTTCTAATAAAGTGGTCTATGAGAGAAAGCACAAGGCTGGTGTTTCCAATAAAGTGGCCACTGAGTGTAGGTAGAAAGTAGATGTTTCCAATAAAGTGGCCAATGAATGGACACACAGAGTTGGATGGTGAGTGCAGACATAACAAAAAAATACCATGAAATTTTATTTTTAAGGGATTGTCAGGGAACAGTTCTCCAGATCGTCTGAAGGACAGTGTTGTTGTCTCTCATTTTCAGAGACTGAAGTCTCTGTACCTGAGCAGTTCTCCAGATCTTCCTGAAGGACAGTGTTGTTGTCTCTCATTTCAGGACAGTCTCTGTACCTGAGCAAGTTTCAGAAGCAGTGAGATCATCTCCACAGAGAAACAAAAGGCAGTCGACGTCCAAAGAAGAGCATTTGGGACGTCTTTCAAGAGTCTGGAGAAGTGTTCCTGAAGACTTAAAGAAAGGAGCTGGTCTAAGAGAGTTGAGGCTGTGCTGTGGTGGTGGTGAATACTGACTTTAAAGCTGGTTAGAATGAAACTAGACTGGAGTTACATGTGTTTGCACAGAATCACTGAACTACTGTCTCACTTTCCTGTAAAATTGGCTGAAGTTTAAAACCCACTGCCTTCCAGAAATATCCAGAACTCTGGTCAGAAACTCAACCTTTCTCAGACTCTGCACCAACAGTTTCTGATAAAGTGGCCAGCTGTCAAACAAGAAGGGGTTACTAGGAGTCAACTGAGTTTTCACTTCACTTACTCCTTGATTCCCTCGAGCAGTCTGAAGTCCAGGTTTTCTTCATTCCGGTCAAAGAAACCCTTGTTGTTGATGAAGACGAGGTGATGGGGATCATGTACATGATGGACGATGGAGGAGGTTCAATGCGATTATGTTCCCACATTCACCATGGTAACCGATTCAACAGCGTCACTCTGGGCGTGGCCTAGACAGCAGTTTTCTGTCTAGACGCTGGTGGATCTAAAATAAGGCATGCGTTCGTTTAGGTTCATTCAACAAAATTCAAAAGTCTCTATCAGAGAGGAACTTTCATCGGATATTGAAAGTTTTATCACCAGGAAGAAACTGAACTGGAGTGATTAAGATGTTTCAGCAGCACGTTATTTAACTGATACAGTAAACAGGTTCTGGTTTTCTAAACAACCATGCTGGAAGACAAATCCTGTGGTCATTAAAAAAGATTTAAAAAGTTAATATTAAACATATGCAAGGTTCTATATATCCTCTGGATTATTTCTCACCTGCAGAAGAAAATCAAACAGTGCCATCTTGCTCCACTCATAGTGGTGGATGCTGGTGCAGCCCCATTCTAGCTTAGGGCTCCACGCTGCCAGCACTTGTGTTTGAGGGAGTTTTGGTATGAGCTCCAGGTCAACTGGCCTGGTACAGGGGTGATGGTGGGGTCCCACAGAGCCACTGGACAGAGCTGACCATCTAGAAGATAATACAGCATTGAAAATTACAAATTGGGAGAACCTACTAGTCTGGGATCCGAACCCATGACAGTCTGATTATGGGGCCTTTTCCCAAACACTAGAATCACTACTCACAAGGTGCACCATTCATGGAGATACTGCAATACTAGTAAGCTCCTCTTTCACCTCCCTGATCTACAAATCTATAAATATGGCGTCCTCATATAGAAGACAGATAATCAAATGAGGTGAACAGATACTTCACTTGATCTAAGTCAAAAGGCTGAAAGCCACTATGAAGCACTCCTGTACTTTGCTCTGGACAAGATCATCTTCCAGATCAAGTAAATGTAGATCAGGGAAGCGACCTAACCGTCCTAAAGTAACGCAGATGTTAGACAGGAGCCCTACCAAGTGCCTGGAACCTCCTGCTGACAGTGGGCAAACTTCTGTTCAGCCCCAACACCCTGTCCAAGTGGAACGCAAACACTTCACTCATGTCCACCGGCCTCTTAATGACCCCACACTCTCCTGAGCCTGTCTCTGCCTCGGTCTTGAACAAAAGGACGGATGTGGATTCTTCTGGCTGCATTCTCTCTCAGCTTCTGGCTTACTGTGGGCAGGAGGCGCATGTGAGCCATGTCTTCCTGGCTTTGAACCACGGAGAGGCTTCTGGCTGTATGTCGAATGGAGCTGCCTGCATCCTCGAAGTGTCCTGCTCTGGACGAGACAGTCCCGCCAGTATTACGGCGCTCGCGCAGCGTCGCTGCCGTTGGTGCCATTTGGTACCCGCGTCCTGGTGCCCACTCCAACCGGTGCGCGCCTGTGCGTCCTGCAGGCTCCTCTTCTTCTTCCTGCGCGATTTGGGCCTCACTGTGGCCCTGATGATGGCGGGCTTGTGCCCTTTGGACCTCAGAGTTATGTAGACCACGTTGGAGCGCGTGGGGGCCGGGCGCTACCGTTCTCGGACCGTGGACGCGCAAAGCACGGTGCCAAAAGCGCCGTTCTCCATCAGCGAGGCAGGCTGACCTGAAGCACGGCGAAAAAGAGGTACGCGAAGCAAAGGCCGGCAAAAATGGCACTCCTTCTTGCCCTGGGGTGTCTCCACCAGCGGAAGGACGCTCGGCAAAGCCTGGAACACAACACGCTGGCAGGGATTGCGCACCGCTCCATCAGGGCGCAAAGCTCCACATGGTCAGCATTCTGCTCCTGCCTGTCCGACCAACACTGAGGATCCTGGACCATCTGTAGGAACGCACAGGAAGGACGGGGTGGACTCACAGACCAGCCAGCCTCCAAAAACCCCACCTAAACCTGCTAAAAGTCCGCAGCAGTGGCAGCACTGGAGAGGTTTAGTCCACCTTCTTTAGGTGAGTGTGAGTCTCACAGCTCTCCGAGATGATCTGATATCACGGACGATCCTCGAAATTTTAAAGAAAGAAAGAAAGAAAGAAAAAGACTTTGCGCATGGAAAGTTCTCCTCCTGGATGTAAAAGCGACACCTGCTGCCGTGCTGGCGCAACAGCAACTGTGCTTTTTAACTGTTGGAGGACCAGATGATCTAAAGAGATGTGTTTAATTTAACTTTAAATTACTGCAGATTCTTTGGGTGTAAAAAATTCAGATGCATCGCTGTGCTTTAGGAAAAGGGCAGGTATTGCTAAATGGCCCAATGTTGGCATAGTGCAACACAAGTTTAGCACTTTTGTAAACTGATTATTGCCAGCAGTCTTTAGCAAGAGTTTCTAGATCTACAATCAAGGGCTGGTTTGAAGGAAACAGATGTTGGGTGCTGTGTATTATAATATAGTGCCGAAATATTGAAATATGGTGGATTAGGGGCGGCAGGGGCGCATAATTGGTCTCCTCACAGTCTTGAGCATTCTTTTTCTTTCCTTTTTTTGAAAGTAATGGGACAATTGGTTCAACTGTTAATGAGAGAGAGAGAGAGAGAGAGAGAGAGAGAGAGAGAGAGAGAGACCTGGGCATTGATGGGCAGTAATATCATTATACTGGACTTCTTTACACTATATGGTACTACACACACACACACACACACACACACACACACACACACACACATTTATATATATATATATATATATATATATATATATATATATATATATATATATATATATATATATCTCAGTTCTGTGCAAAAGTCTTGATCCCCATCATTTCTCTCTGTTCTGTGTGAAAGTGAGACAGTAGGTCAGTGATTCTGTACAAACACATGTAACTCCAGTTTAAACACAAAGAGAGTTTCATTCTAACCAGCTTTAAAGTCAATATTCACCACCGTTGTTCTTCAGCACAGCCTCAACTCTCTTAGACCAGCTCCTTTCTTTAAGTCAGTCAAGAACACTTCTCCAGGCTTCTTGAAGGATGTCCCAAAGCTCTTCTTTAGACCTCAGCTGCCTTTTATACACACACACACACACACACACACACACACACACACACACACACACACACACACACACACACACACATACATACATACATACATACATATATATATATATATACCCTGCGATGGGCTGGCGACCTGTCCAGGGTACGTCCCCCGTCCTCGCCCTGTGTGCGCTGGGTTGGACACCAGCACTCCCCCGCGACCCCGTTTGGGACAAGCGGCAGAAAATGGATGGATGAATATATATATATATATATAATTAAATGAACAGGATAGCTTTTCGACCATTCATTTGAAAATATGAAATGTTTGAATGGTATTAAAAGTAAATGTACAAACATGGAGGCATGATTGAATATGACCTTCTACTTGTGATGAGGAATGTATGATTTAGAAGATAAAAGTGGAAAGAGTTCATTTACATTTATGGCATTTAGCAGACGCTCTTATCCAGAGAGACTTTCATGTCCTGATTACAGGGACAGTCCCCCCTGGAGACACTCAGGGTTCAGGGTCTTGCTCAGGGACCCAGTGGTGGTAGTACCAGAGGTGAGATTCGAACCGGGGACCTCTTAAGCCATAGGTCCAGAGGCAAGTACCACCACTAGACCACCGCCACCCAGTTGAGAAAAACAGTGTCCATCCTACTTATTTTGACTTCCTTAAAGACAGGCTTTAGGCAAGGAGCCAAACCCGAACCTGCACAACAAAACAGCAGCATCACTTAGGAAACAATACAGACACACGGCGCCATGGAACCGGGAGGAACTTGGAGAACGCAGGCATCTGAGTTTGCTTGCAGCTGTAACTATAGGGAGGGACACCACAGGGCTGAGGGGACAGTCAGCCAGGAGACAGTAAGACGTGGCTGTCCTTCATATCACAGCATTTTAAAACCCTGAACTCTACACAAACGGCAGAAATACAAGAAATCTGTCTGTCTGTCTGTCTGTCTGTCTTTCTGTCTGTCTGTCTATCTATCTAGTTCACAGTGTGTGTGAATGTAACCAGATGTCTGATGTCTGAGACGTTGTTTTAGTTTGGAGAAGATTTTGGACTTAAACTGAACCCGTTCATGGTGGAGGGACAGAAAGAAAAGAGATTTCGACTATTTTACCACCATCACCGTCCCACAGAGACACTCAGAGACATGTGGAGATTCACAGGGGGACAGAAAATACACAGATTTAGAACGTCTGGCCATTTAGGATGGAGGGAGTAGAGGAGGTGAAAGTGGAGGAGTAACGTGAGTGTGGAAGAGAGGAGAAGAAGAGAGTGCAGGCAGCTTGGAATGGGTGGACAGGAGTGATCTGTGACAGATGGGGACCAGCAAGAGTGAAAGGGAAGGTTTACGGGACGCTAGTGAGACCAGCCATGTTATAGGGGTTGGAGACAGTGATGAAAAGACAGGTGGTGGAGCTGGAGGCGTCAGAATTAAAGGTGCTGAGATTTGCATTGGGACGGATGAGAATGGACAGGATTAAGAACGAGTGTAGAGGGACAGCTCACACACCGATCAGTGAGCAGTGAAGTTGTCCTCCATATTTAACCCGTCCAAACACACCACCACACACCAAGAGCAGTGCTGGGGACAATACCTTCCTCAAGAGAACCTCAGGGGAACCTACTGGTTTGGGACTAAAACCAACAACCTTCTGATCCTGGGGTTGATTGATCCTTCTTCTCACTTTGGAGTGGTTTGTTTTTGGAGCAAAATGAAAAATGGTGGATGGTTGGACTGAAACAGGTCTGGATTTTGGGAAGATGATGGAAAAATAAAATAATGGAGAATTCAACTCAGATGTGTGAAGATGGAAAAAAGACAGATATTTGGGGGAAATGTTGGGAGGAGAAGAAGAAAGAAAATTAGGAAATTGTGACCATAGTCAGGATATTTTTCCTTCTGCCACTAGATGGCGGTGTTCATCATGTCTGGCAGAAATTCTGCACACAGAAGAAGTGAAGGCCTGCCAGGTTAAAGGTCTGGACTTGTTCAGTCTGAACTCAGAAGTGCAGTCCTGACAGACAGCAGGGCTAAGAGGGTCACAGCTTCATCCAGAAGATCCAGAGCACCCTGAAGAAAGTCCAGATTAAGCTCAGTTAAGCTCCTGAACTTCAGATGGAAACTCAAAGCAAGGTCCTCCATCCCTCTGCTCATTCTTCTTTCTCTCATGTTTCTCCGTCCTCTCTTTCATATATTTCTTCCTATGCTTCTCTTTTCTCTCATTTCCCCTTGCACTCTTTCTTTCTTTCTTTGTCCTATCCTTCTCCTTCCCCACCTTCTCCTTTTTCTTCTCCTTTTTCTCCTCTTCCTCATCCTCCTTTTTTCTTCTTGCTGTATTTTGTTTAGAAAGGACTGAACCTGTGACTGTATAATTGCTCAGGTGATGATGCATCAGTACCTGTGCTGCAGGGGATCAGGTGTAGGTGATTGTACAGGTGATGATGTATCTGTACCTGTGCTGCAGGTGATCAGGTGCAGGGCGGCGGTGGCCTGGGCACCCGGGCAGCCCCTCTGTATAGAGGAAGTGGAGGTGGCGCCACCTAAAGCTCATGAAGTGCGAATTAAGGTGGGTTATCAGTTTCAGACCTTTCGTTATAAATCGATACAGCAGATTTAATCAGTGAGGTTTACACAGGGAATAATATTATTATTATTATTATTATTATTATTAATAATATTATTATTATTATATTATTAATTCTTCTTCTTTTTATTATTATTAATAAATGAAGGACAGCATGGAAATGGTACTAGGCAAAAGAAAAAATGGAAAAATAAACATTTTGTTAAATAAGTGGACAATTTACAATAAATGCTCATAAATCTAACAGAGCACAAACCTTAGTGCTACTTAAAGTGTGTGTGTGTGTGTGTGTGTGTGTGTGCAGATAGCAGCGAGTGGAGTGTGTCACACAGACTGGGCGTATCTGTATGAGAAAGGACTGATGTCTCGACCGTTCCCGCTGGTTCTGGGCCACGAGGGAGCCGGGGTGGTGGAGAGTGTCGGGCCAGGAGTGTCTAACCTCTCACCAGGTTATGCACACGCACGCACACACACACACACACACACACACACACACACATGCATGCATTAACTATTTTTTACAATAATATATAATATAGTATATTTTATTTGTTGTTAATAATAATGCAATTAATAACTAATAATAAATTCTAATAATTAAAAATACAATTAAATAATAGTTTTGAGAAATAAAAAGACATTTTACTGAGAGAACCATTTTACATTTTATTTATAGTTTTTCTCCTTATTACGTTTTACATTTTTAAAATGATGAAAATAATAATAATGTCATAATAATTATTATTAGCATCATTACTGTTGTTGTTATTTACAGGAGATAAGGTGATCCCTCTGTTTCTGCCACAGTGTAAAGAGTGTGAGTGTTGTCTGAGCCCCAAAACCAACCTGTGCTCCAAGAACTGGTGAGGATGTGTTTCTGTGTCGGAATATATTAGTGTGTTTTCCACTATTCTCTCTCTCTCTCTCTCTCTCTCTCTCTCTCTCTCTCTCTCTCTCTCTCTCAGGGAGAATACCCAGATGGGTGTTTTATCCGATGGTACGAGCAGGATAACCTGTAAGGGGCAGCAGGTGCACCAGTTTATCGGCGTGAGCAGCTTCAGTGAGTTTACGGTGTTGCCTGAACACAACGTCACCAAAATCCACCGGGACGCCCCGCTGGACAGAGTCTGTCTGCTGGGGTGTGGAGTGTCCACCGGATACGGAGCTGCTCTCAACACAGGCAAAGTGTGTTTCACCAGAGTGTCCCTCCCTGAAGTTCTCCTGTCTCTTTTTAACAAGAACCTCATCATGTAACATTCACAACATTTCTCCATTTGTGAAAGTGAAAGTGACTACCCTTGTTATTGTGACACGCAGCACAACACGATGAAATTCAACCTCTGCGTTTCACCCACACACACACGTGCAGCAGGGGGCAGCTATTGAAAGCGCCCGGGGAGCAGTGACAGGGATGGTACCTTGCTCAAGGGTACCTCAGGGCAACCTATTGGTGAGGGACTCGAACCCACAATCTTCCGATCCGGGGCAACTCCCTCACCACTACGCCAGTCCAAACTCAAGACTGTCCACCTGGAAGAGAGCTAAACACAGTATCAGCTTTTAGTTCACTGTAAAGTTCACCTGCAGCACTGTGCAGAAGTCATTTCTTTATATTTAGCTGGAGATCACCTTGTTGGTGCTAAGATACGGTTTTTATCTTCATCATATTGAGGATTAAATGAAAACCTGAACAGATGTTTAAGTGCTCCAGGCTGTAAAGTGTCCTAAAGATACAAGGTTCTAGATAAAGAGGTTCCAACCTCTCAGCAGTAAACGAATCCCCTGATCATCTGGAATCATCTGCTCCTGGTTCTTCACTGCTTCATGTCTTAAGTTAGACGCTTTGTTCTGCTTGAAGGTTCAGACGTAGATCACTGTGTGGATTAACCAACACAGAACTATCAAACTGCTCAGGTACAGAGACTGGACTGAACATGAGAGACAACAACACTGTCCTTCAGGAAGATCTGGAGAACTGCTCAGGTACAGAGACTGGACTGAAAATGAGAGACAACAAAACTGTCCTTCAGGAAGATCTGGAGAACTGCTCCTCAACAATGCATTAAAAATTAAAGTTAGGAAGTAAAATATGATGAAATGAGGGGTCGAGACTTTTAAATGTTGAAGTTTGTACGTTCTGTGTCTGCAGGTTGAAAGCGGTTCCACCTGTGCCGTGTTCGGTTTGGGTGCTGTGGGTCTGGCCACCGTGATGGGCTGCAAAGCCGCCGGAGCCAGCAGGATCATCGGTATCGACATCAACCCTGATAAGCTCGAGATCGGCAAGACGTTTGGAGTGACTGAGTTTATAAACCCCAAAGAGCACGAAAAGCCCATTCAGGAGGTTCTGAGGGAGATCACCAACGGAGGCTTGGACTACAGCTTTGAGTGTGTGGGGAACGTGGCCGTTATGGTGTGTTCTCACATTAGATGTTGGAGCCGAACCGTATCTTCTCCTTTCAGCTGTTCCTGATTAGGGGTCACCACAGAATCATCAGTTTCCTGTCTTCCTGTCCTCTGCATCTCCTTCTTTCACGCTGACCCCCTGCATGTCCTCTCTCACCACAACACCTCTTTCCTGGCAGATCCATCCTCAACATCCTTCTCCTGATATGCTCCTCGTCTCTCCTCCGGACATGTCCAGACCAACACAGTCTCACTTGTCTCTAAATCTTCCAACCTGGGCTGTCCCTCTAAAATACTTGATACTATTCCTGTCCATCCTTGCCACAATCAATGCAATCTTTAACTCTGAAACCTCCAGCTCCACCACCCTTGTTTACATCTTCAACCCGCATAACACAGCTGGTCTCGCTACCGTCCTGTACATCTTCCCTTTCCCTCTTGCCGTTCCCCGTCTGTCACAGGCACCCCTGCCATTCATCCGAAGTATAATTGCTAGATCTTAACCCATATTACAGCTTAGCTCTAGTTCTGATACATTTTAGGCTCAGCTTAAGGCTCAGCAGACACTTATAAGGGCTTTTTGATGGTAAGGATCGGATCTAGATTAAAAACTAAGCTTAAGCAAAATGGCCCTGACGCAATATAGCATCATCAGTATTGATCTTGTTTGATCTGTAAGTTAATTATTAAAAGGTCCTACTTTTTATTGATATAGGCCCACATAGAAACACAACACACCACACAGTGAAGCACGACGACATGACACCTGCGTTTTACCCACACACACACAAGCTAAAAAAAAAAAAAAAAGCACCCGGGGAGCAGTGACAGGGACGGTACCTTGCTCAAGGATATTTTAGGGCAACCCACTGGTCTGGTATTCGAACCCATGCTCTTCTAATCCTGGGGCCAACTTCCTAAACACTAGGCCACCACTGTCCTGCAATGACAGACCAAAACAGTCATGGTTCACATGTTACTGTTATGTAAGCTATAAAAAGAAAATAAAAAATACTTATACATTAATACTAATACACAATAATACACTAATACACATTAATACACTAATAAGCATTAATTTAATGTGACCTCATTTCATATGACCTTGACTGGCATGTGAAGTTGCCTGTGTATTCGCCGCTTTCCCAGTTTCTGATGGTCAAAGTAATGTTTCCCCACCAGAGGGCAGCGCTGGAGTCCTGTAGAGCTGCCTGGGGAACCTGTGTGATCGTGGGCTGGACAGAGCTGGAGGAGCTCTCACTGTCCCCTCTGGACATCCTGCTGGGGCGCACCCTGAAGGGCACCTACTTTGGAGGTAAAAGCAGCATTATTAACACAGCGCTCCAAATCAAAGGAGCACCATCGGCTCCTAAACCTGAAATATTTCTCAAAATTTTGCCTTCGGTCTGCCTCATTCTGGCTTTTCGTTCTCTCGTCTGAGGCGGTGTTTGTTACTGCGACTGGTTACCTCTCTGTGTTTGAAATCCAGGCTGGAAGAGTGTGGACGACGTCCCCCGGCTGGTGGAGGACTACATTAACGGCCGCTTGAAGCTGGACGAGTTTGTGACTCACACTCTTTCACTGGAGCAGATCAACCAGGCCTTCGATCTGCTGGTCGGTGGAAAGAGGTGAGACTTTTACGTCTCATCATTTTCTCTCAGTCAGTCCTGATGGATGGACAGCTATTCGGAGAGATAGAGTGAGGGACTGAATTATGAGACTGATGGATGCCAGTATAGATAGATAGATGGATGGATAAGTGGACCAATAGATAGGCGGCCAGATGGCTAAATCAGGTAAGAAGACGGGAAAGAAAGATAGACACGAATAGATGGACAAAGAGAAACGATAGATAGGATGGAGACAGTTGGCTAGATGGAAAATAGACAGATTTATGGATGGATGAGTGGATGGACAGATGGGTGAAGGATCAGTTGGCAGATAAATGGATGGATGGATGGAATGTTTGATTAATAGATTGATGGATGCATGAAGAGTTGCTGGAATAAGAGAAAGAATAGAGGAATGGATTCAAACAGTAACGAACGGGTGCATGGAGAGGTTGACATTGCAATGTTAATTGATCAGTTATTGATCAGTAACTCTTATTTTTCTCTTTTCTTTCTCTCAGCATACGGACAGTGATCAAGATGT
>CM029376.1:1961047-1973547 GCA_017165825.1 Hepsetus odoe
AGAAACACCAGATATTGATCTGATTTAGATTTTTCTTTTTTTCGCTCACTTTGCATTTTGTAAATTGATCAAAATAAGCAATCATTATTGATATTTCTGAAAGCGTTCTGTTTACAGCATTTTTTCACACCTGCCTAAAACTTTTGCACAGAACTGTAGATATATATTTCTCAAAAGGAGTTAAAGTGCCCAGTTTTCTGTGATGAAAAGATTTCTGTGGCTGGAAATAAAATAAAGTCAATCAATCAATCGGGACGTGAACGTTTAGCGCAGCGGTTTGTTTTGCATGTGAACAGGTTGTGTTTGTTGAAGTGAAAAAGGCTGAAGTGTGAGATTAAGAGATGTTTCTTTTAGCAGAAGCTCTGGAAAGGTCTTGGCTTTGATGAGTTTCTCTGAGACCTTCTTTCATGTGATGTTTGTGTAGCAAAGTAAAATAAAACACACCACCTTCAAAGCCGGTGGGCTTTTTTTAGCAAAGAGCAAGAATCGACAAAACCTTGAAATGAGCTCAATGGGCGGCGGGGACGGGATAAGCTTCAGTGACGAGGATAATGAGTAGAACAAGAGTTTGAGAGCGAAGGGTTTCAAAGAGAGAGAGGTAGAGGAGTTGTGATGGACCCAAAGCCTGGCTGCTGTGGAAGATTGAGTCTGTAAAGTCAGGTAAAGACCACCCCAGGTAGGTGTTTGAGCAGTAAATCCACTCTTTTAGCACTAATGCCACCGGTGTCTGAGACTTCCCTGTCCTGGGACTCAACCCTGCACCCCCACGGCGACACACCTGCAAGGAAACCCCCACATCACACACTCTCACACACAGGTCAGAGGAGGACGAAGACACTGTCTTCATCAAGTCCTTCAAGAATTTGGAAACGCACCTGCCAAATATGTAGATGTGAAGAAGGTTCTCACATTTTCACTTTCACTTTAATAGTGTCCCTGAAAAATATCGTTCCATTAAAGTGTAGCTGGACTGGAGTGTGAGCACAGAGCTGCTCTTGTTTTAATGAGACGTGGAGCAGAAACATAAGCTCTGAAATTCTGCACTCTTATTGGACGAGGACGAATCATCCCCGGCTGGGACACGTTACAGCAAATGGGCTTAAATATGTAGTACATGGTTTTTTTCGGTACATATACAACTACAATTAATTGGTCCAACATCTGGATAAACATGACCAAAAATCTAAAAATAAGAAGAAGAACCCATCTTTATATAAGAGCTGTATTTACTGTAGATTAGAGGCTCCATGTCAATGAACTCAACGACAAAAAGGATAAATTATACTCTTACAAATATCAAATAAATAAACAACAAATACATTAATAAATAGCAATAATTCCATTTATAATTTATGAACTTGTTTAAAATTAGAAAGTCGTTGGTCCGTTTAGGAACTAAAATATGTAATTAAACCAATTCTTACCTTTTTAAAAAAAATAAGATGATTTATTAAAAGGAAAAATAAATTCCGATGATAGATCAACAGAATGTAGACATTAGATTTTTATGTAATTAAAAAAAAATGTAAAACAATTTTTTAAATAAAATCAGAGTAGCTGACAGCAGTATATATATAATAAATAATGATAATAAATAAACAAATAAATAAAATTCTTATTATAAAATACTCCATATATATATATATATATATATATATATATATATCTGTCTCTTATACACATCTATATATATATATATATGTGTGTGTATACATAATAAAAATATGTATATATATATGTATAATAAAAAGGAGTTTATTTATTTATTTATTTATTTATAGTGTGTGGGTATGAATATGTATTGTATCAACAGCTGTGCTGAGAAAGTTTTCTTTTCTGTCAAACGAATGTTCACGATCGTATGGAACTCTGGAACATTTTCCAAGAAAAATGTAAAACATTCTTAAAAGCAGGAAGGCAAAACATTTTTTTCTTGAACTAAAGGTCTTTCACTTCAAGACTTTCTTTAATTTTACTGTATTGTTGAGGGACAGTTCAGATCTCTGAAGGACAGTGTTTGGTTCTCTCATGTTCATCCAGTCTCTGTACCCTGAGCAGTTCTCCAGATCTTCCTGAAGGACAGTGTTGTTGTTCTCATTTTCAGTCCAGTCTCTGTACCTGAGCAGTTCTTCCAGATCTTTCCTGAAGGACAGTGTTGTTGTCTCTCATTTTCAGTCCAGTCTCTGTACCTGAGCAGTTCTCCAGATCTTCCTGAAGGACAGTGTTGTTGTCTCTCATTTTCAGTCCAGTCTCTGTACCTCTGTACACAGTGATCTACGTCTGGACCTTCAAGCAGAACAAAGCGTCTAACTTAAGCGTGAAGCAGTGAAGAACCAGGTGCAGATGAATCCAGATGATCAGGTGATTCGTTTACTGCTGATGCTGAACGCTGAGTGGATGGAACCTCCTTACCTAGAACCTTGTATCTTTATGCACTTTTAGTCGCACGTAAACATTTGCTCCTGTTTCTTTCATTCACTACTAAATATAAGATTAGACATGAAACAGTGTTTTTGCACCAACAGGGTGGTTCTCCATAAAGACTATCTATATATGAGGAACCATTTTACCTGAACTTAAGATCAAAACATGAGTAAGGAGGTTTTTATTCAAGTGACTTTTGGCGAACCCGCCCTGCAGACGGGATTAGCAGCTCGTCTTTTCAGGGCTTAAGCTTTAATGATGCGTTTGACCATCTAAAACAACTGATGGTCTTAATTGAAGGTCTGAAATCACTCGTCACACTTGAAGTGAGTGGTGAGGCTTGTGGTTGTGATGGTGTAAGCTCAGACCTTGATTTCGGTTTTTGTGGAACGAACAAAGATTTGAGGTTGTGCAATGTGTCTACGAATCGGCAAACAACACCCACATTCTACCACCCAAAGAGTGAAGACGTGTGGGAGAGACTGTCTGTGTGTGTGTGTGTGTGTGTGTTGTTGATGTGTGTATTTGCACGGTAATTATGTAATTACTTTGTGAACACACTCTGTCTGGTTCTTCAGTGGTTTTGGCGCCTGTGACTCATATGATGCCCTTGAATATACATATATTTATGCTTTATAGCAACAAGCCAGCGTGAAAACACAACCTGCCAACTGAAGACAAACACGATGCCACCTTCTTTTGTCAGGTTTATTCAAGGTTCAGTGGAGAAATGGTCAAAAATGACATCCCTGCTAATAGTCTTTTGTCTCCCACCCACACAAATCAGGACGCAAACAGCATGAATTGGATTCTCAGACAATGCGCTTTACCTCCCACGCTTAAGCCTGGCCTAGGGTTGGGCTGCTCAGTAGCTTAGGAGTTGCACCACATACACTACTTGACGTCACTCAGAGAGGTTTATCATTCCTACTGTTGGGCGGCTCTGCTTACTGTAGTCATTTGGCTCCTTTTTATCTAACAAATGGAATAATAATTATATAGGATACATACACTGATAAGAAAAGTGCATAAAGAGACACAGATAAAAGGTATAAGGTGTCATAAAAAATCCAGAATTTCTCCCATGAAGTTCAGATCAAATCACCGATGTGGTGAAATGCATTTACAGCTTCCTTCCACTCTAAAATGATCACATTTTATTTTACACCGGCAGCAACATTTCTTTAACTCCAGGAACAAACTGGTTTTCCAACGTTCACGATGGCCCTTTAGGCCTGGTTTTATACCTTAAATGTGAGAGAGGTCAAATTTATTCAGTTTCAGGACCGAATGTATTAAAGCAGGACTAAGATAACCAGAGGATTCCACCTTAAAAACAATACCTGCAGTGGAATATGGTGGAGTTATGATCCCAAATTAAAGAGACTAAATGATTAATGACCCTTGAGAGAACCACAATAAGGAAAAAGTAAATAAAAGAATACACACACACACACGCACACACACACACACACACATATATATATAATTAGAGAGAGAGAGAGAGTTTAGTTCATTTAGATTTTTTATAAATCAATAGATCAATCAATAGATTATATTTATTTATAAAGAAATAATGTTCATGTTTATGTTCAAATTCTGTAAAATAAATTAATAAACTAAATAATAATCATTGCAAGTGAAAGTGATTTCTTGGCCTTCAGCAGCGTCTATAACAAAACAGCCATAATAACATACGTAGAAAGATGAATGGATGGATGGATGGATGGATGGATAGACAGACAGACAGACAGACAGACAGACAGATAGATAGATAGATAGGCTCCAATAGTCACTGATTTAAAACAACAAAGTCAACAGAATGTACGACAGTTGTTTTCTTCACTTATTATTTGATAATTATTTATTCTAAATCTTTATTTTCTACCAAATCACTTGTTGCAAAAGATTTGATATAGTATAGATAAAGTGATACAGTCCCTTTATTAAAGCAGTTTGCAGTGTGAGGTCAGACTGCTCGTGGATTCGCTATTGATCGCAAGCGTTTGCTGATGGGTGCAGAGTTTGTGTGCCTGTGAGTGTGTGTTAGTGTGAACCCGTGTGGGGATCGAACACATGCCGCGAACGCTTTACACTCGGCAAATATCGAACACCCCCCTCAGGCACCAGGAAGCACTTCCGTCCACGCTCACACTCTTAAATCCCTAAGAGCAAACATGAAGCGATGCTTAATATCAACACACAAAATGTCACCCTTGTCCTGCGTTACAAAGTCAAAACATCAAAAGAAGTCAACCACAGTTGAGGGTCTGCACACATTTGCGTACTGAATACACAAAAATATCCCGGGACGCCCCCTCCGGTGGAGAGATTAGTCCGAAAATGAAAAAAATCATAAAATCCCTCCTCTCCTTGAGGTGCCTAAATGAAAATATTTGATGAAGAGGTAAATTAGACAGTGTGAAAGGCAAGGTGGCTGAAAGGAGAACTTCTCAGATGGTCTGCTAATAAGGCGGCCTTGTTTTAATCCCTTAAACAAACGCTCGCCACATACAGGGGCTACTTTCTCTCACATCATACATAATGTATATTTTTCCACCCCCTTTTGATTTTTTTGTCCTCCAGAACGCTAGTAGAGTTCAATTTCGTCTCCAAACATACCTCTTTACCCCCCCAACCACCACTCGAGCCATAGCTTTAATTAGCAGGGGTCTCCTATTGTGTGTCCCGCAAGGGGAGAGGGGCTAAACTCTGAAAACAAACACAGCCACGCTGGCTTCCACCTTCTTCCTGGCTCCTCCTGCTTGGTCTGGGCAGCCAGTGGCAGGGAGCAGCAGACGGGGCCGCACATGGTCTAAGCAAACACCCGTAATTGCATTAGATCCCCCCCTGCGAATGTGTAATGCCTCCTCAATCCCAGGGTGCTCTGTGGCTTTTTCTTTTCCCTTTTGGTACAAATCCTTGCATGAGAATGATCTCCACCTGTCGCCATGCACAGCAAAACTGAACCAAATTAGCATTGGGATCAACACCAATAGGATGCATTTGCCCAAAGCTCACATTCGGAAGAAACTCTATGAATCACAGTTGAAATGCGACGACTTCTTTGCCGGAAAATGGTCATCAAACAAGAGTAAACTGGTATTACAGTTAAGTTAACTAATGCTGTGCTTGTGTTACCATAATATCGTTGCTAAATACTTAATTTCATGCATCGCTGCCTGTGGTTGCACCGATGGTGCTTCTGGGCAAAATAAGAACAGCGTTTGCCAATAACTTTACAGCTCTTTTAACCAAAAGGCTACACATGGTGGTAGTTTCAGTAAAATTCCAACATTTAGAACCAAATGGTTCTCTGTAAATTGTGTGCAATGGTCCAGAATTTTCATTCTCATCAGTTCCTTCCAGTATCATAGTATGGACCGGTGACGTTACCTATTTTCTATTTATTTGTACTGCAGACGTTACGAGTATTTCATGTATCAGATTTACTGCAACATGTGCAAACGCACCTGTAACTCCAGTCTAAACTCAAAGAGAGTTTCATTCTAACCAGCTTTAAAGTCAATGTTCACCACCACCACCGTTATTCTTCAGCATAGCCTCAACTCTCTTAGACCAGCTTAAGTCTTCAGGAACACTTCTCCAGGCTTTTTGAAGCTCTTCTTTGAATGTCACTGCCTTTCGTTCTCCGTTCTCTGTGGAGATGATCCCACACTGCTGCTGAAACTGCTCAGACTGGACTGAAAATGAGAAACAAAAGTCCTTCAGAAAGCCTGCAGAACTGTTCCTCAACAACACATGAAAAATTCAAGAACGTCTGGCTCTTTTGAAGCAAAATATAAAGAAATGAAGTGCTGAAGACTTTGCATGGTTCTGTATGTATCACTAGTCCTTTCTTAGAGAATCAGAGTGCTTTATTCAGTCAATCTTGATTCACATTCATGAAGCGCACATGTGGAAATGCAGTATTATTAGCGAGAGCAGAGTGCAAAGGCTAAGACATCAGTGGTAATCCACTGCCCGGGACCTTATTGCAAACTGAAAGATGATGAGGGCATGAAAGGCTCTGGGCGGCATTTTGTTTGTGAGGGAGGTTTAATTTGTGTGGTCGAGGGGTTAGTGTCATAGAAGATAAACATAGCCCACATCCTTTCTCTGATTACGGCTTTAGCAGGTCCTCTGGAGCTCAGGATGGAAAGCCCAGCTTATGTCTGTGCTAGCAGGAAGAGCCTAATCGGAGCTTGAGTAAAGCTAAGAACAAGGACACTCTCTCGAAGTAGAGACCCTGTTCTCTATTAGCTGGTTTGGCCAGAAATGGCTGGAGTGGAGATCTCGAGATGGTTCATGCTGCTAGCGGCTTTGAGGGCACTGCTTACCATAGCTAAGAACAAAAATCAACACAATTTGCTGGAACGGGCCATGAGAATTGTCTCCAAACCGATGTGGAAGATGAACCCTTCCTCTGGATGCCCCCCCCCTGCTTTTAGGCAGACATAAGCAAATAAACGTGGTTCTGACAGTCACTCTTTGGCTGAGATGCCACCCATCCTGTGAGGAGCTCATGAGGATTTGGGTTCTAATCCTTCTCCTGTCACCCTGGGGCAAGTTCCCACCCTGAAGTGCCCTAAAATCTGCCCCAACAGGTCCCCTTTCCTTCGCTATGAATGCCCCCAGGCTCACCTGTGGTGGTCCAGGCCCCAAGACATCGTGTCAGTCAAAGACTGACAATGTTCTTCCAGCTCAAATCAGGGCTAAAAGAGGAGCTTCACTCCACAGGCCATTAGGCTCCTCAATCCCAAATGTACCATGTGCTGGAACAAGAATATTAAACACTATAGAAAACATCAATGCATATATATATATATATGTATGTGATCTAACATGCTCACACATTAAACCTGCCTTTTAGAGTTATTACTGCACACTTTTTAAACATTCATTATTATATACTGCTTCAAAAGGCCTATATTTTCACTGTTTTCATAAGTCTATTTATAATTATGTGCACTAATATACATAAATAATACAATTTCTTTTAAATCAGTATATTTTTTGTGACTTCTACTTTTCTGATAACCTTTTAAGTTACATTTCACTGCTTGCTATAACAGAGCATGCGATTAAGAATCTAGAAGGGTCAGATCTCTGAGACGTGCATGTCTTTCAACGTTGATCTGGGGTTCAGGATTTGGCTCATATGTATGTGAGTCAGCGAGATTTCGACTTGCTGGATGTAGAAGCCGAAATCCGCTGCTTTGGCAACACGGCTGTAACGTATTGCATTAGCGGTGAAGTGTGGGTGGCCACCTGGGACTTTGCCCTGTGGTGGAGCCTTAATGATAGTTAATGACGGCTCCTAGTCCTTCCCCACCCAAATTCTCACCGCTTCCACCCCCAACCAATCGCTTTTGCCCAACATGCTAATCCTCACAACACTAATAACCTATGAATCATAGCCATCCTCGGTTGCTAGCAGGGAAAATATCACAAAAGAGTGTTAGAACACTTTCACAAAATATTTACACATGCAAACACATAAATGACAGCAGATTCTTTGAGCGTTTGTGTAGCTAATTGACCTTAAATTGTGGCTAAAATAGAAGAAACGGCTAAGAAATCCACACTAATAACCTTCATAGCTAGCCTCTGTGGCTAACAGGGATATTTGTATGAAAAATCACAAAAGAGTGTTATACAAACCCATAAATGACAGCAGAATTTTTTTTTTTTTTTAGGGTTTGCATGGTTAAATTGTTGCTAAAATAAAGAAATCGCAAAGGAAGTCATATGGAATCACAGCGACGGCATGCTTAATAATGTTAAATTTTAGCGGTTATATTATTATCGTGTAATAACTATGTAATAACACATGCAATGACAGCGTAAGTACTGCAGATTTGTTTCACTGTGACAGCTGGTTTGTGCCGTCTAGCTCATGTAATTACATATTCGTATCGTTTACTAATTACACAAATATCAAAATTGAAGGTACTATGTGTGTATAATTACATTGTAATTACATAAGCTGCACTAGGGTTATTGTAATCCATGGCTGTGAGTAAAACGGCTTGCTTACGTGTCACTGCACAGTTTTTAGGGATGATAAAAAGTGGACGCAGAATCGAAGAATGATAATAAACACGTAAACGAGAGCCCAACTCGTAATGCTGCTGAAGAGAGCAGCGCTGAGAGTGGCGTTTTGGGCTGAGGCTGCGTAATTATGGGCAAATATTTACAGGAAGTGAGAGAGGAGGATGAGAAGTATCAGGGGAGGTCTAGAGGAGAGATGGAAAGAGAGAGCGAGAGAGTAAACAGCAAACAAGTACATCAAGAGACACTCTTCAATAGACTGTTTGCAGATTAGGTTGATGGCAGCCTCTCGCTGTTGAAGTGCTGAGCAGCATTCGTTCATACAGAAAGTGGGAGGACAGATCATGTCAGATGATGCACTTGGAACCAGACTGAACATCTATAAAAATATACACTGATTGGCCAGAAGAAAGAAGACACATACTATGGTGTTCGAATGGGACACCTTTAGTTATGACATGGATTTGCTGGATTTTTTTTTTTTTTTCTCAGCTTATGTCACTTTTATTTCTGTCCAGAGTCGCATTACATTTCCTCCAAGGTCTTACATCCATGATGGGAGCCTGACCACTCCAAAAAGTCTTCTCATTCCAAAGATTCTCCATGGGGTTCAGGTCTGGACTCTGTGGAAGAAGATCCATGGGTCAAAGAAACGCACTTCATCAGTTTCGGGATTTCTGTCCAGACAGTGCTTTATTATTATTATTATTTAACTCTTAAGTTGCAATTTAAAAATTTTGGCTCCTTCTTTCATTTTTCTTCTAAAATCAAGAGATTTGATTTGGGATTGACCACCTGATAAATGCTCAACCCCGAAAAAACGCTGGTGGACTTTATACTCTGTGTTTAACTGTGTGGTCTATTGACCAGTGCTTTTATATTAAATTACAAAAAGAGTGATTTAAATCTCAAATGGGAATTTAATTATTATTAATAACAACAACAATAATAATAATAACAATAATAATAATGACAATAACAACAGCAACAACAATAATTATTATAATTGTTGTTGTTGTTGTTATTATTATTATTATTATTATTATTATTTATCTTGTGTGGTGGTGTTTTGTTGACCACAGGATGGCGATTCTCTCTCTGGTCTCTGTCTCTCTCTGTCTGTCTCTCTTTCTCTGTTCTGCCCTCTCTGTCTGTCTCTCTTTCTCTCTGCCCTCTCTCTCTCTCTCTCTCTCATCTCTCTCTCTCTGTTCTCTTTCTCTGCTCCCTTTCTCTCTCTCTCTGCCCTCTTTCTCTCTCTCTGTCTCTCTCTCTGTCTCTTTCTCTCTCTGTCTCTGCCCTCTCTGTCTGTCTCTCTCTCTCTTCTTCTGCCCCCTCTCTTTTTGCCCTCTCTTCTTCTCTCTCTGTCTCTTCTTTCTCTCTCTCTCTCTGTCTCTCTCTCTGTCTGTCTCTTCTCTCTCTCTGTCTCTCTCTCTCTCTCTCTCTCTCTCTCTCTCTCTCATTCTCTCTCTCATTATTTATCTTGTGTGGTGGTGTTTTGTTGACCACAGGATGGCGATAGAGCACAGACAATGAGACACCAGGCCCAAGTGAGGTGGCTTTAAGGGAAAAGTTGTGCCTGTTGGAGGGAAAAGTGTGATGTATTTTGAAGTTGAAGTGATTTTTTAGGTTTTTACAGCCTCCTTCCCTAAAAGCCTGATGCTTTTCCCAAATCTCTTCACCATCAAATCCCAGGTTTGACCCTGAGCTAATTTCCCATTCCTCCGACTCACTGCTGGCCTGTTCCTGAGATGCAGCAGCGAGCAGCTCATTTTTCATGCGTTCGGAGCGCAGGATTAATGCTCTGAAACGCTGCCACGGTGCAGTGAGTTACCAGCGACCATGAATTACAGCTGCTAGAAGTAAAATGTGCTTAAAAATCTTCATCCTGGAAAAAATATCATAGAATTTTATGAGGCCGGAGCATGGGTTCAATGAAACCATGATAAATCTTCGATCGTCCCTCAAAAACGCACCAGCATGTCTTCGCCATATGAATCCGCCGTGTGTAAGAGAGAGAGTTCTTCTCTTGCAGATAAATCACTATTACACTCTAAAATTTTGGAAAATGTATTTTTTTTCTTTTTACCAAAGCTCTGCTGTGCTGTTTTCTTCCAGTTTAACTGCAGAGGAATCCAATGGAGACACATTTTTAAAGGGGCACAGCAGCTAGGAGTTGATTACAATTACACTATTAACATCATCCTGTAAATTAAGTTAAAAAAGCTGTAATTGACAAAATGCACTAATCAAAAACTGGGTGTAAGAGTAAATTGGAATCAAAAAAATATATAATTTAACTGTGCAGCGGATTCAGACATGTGTAAATTTACTTATGAGGCAGCAGCGGGCAAGTGTTTAGGCCCCAGGGTCGGAAGGTTGTGGGTTCGGGTTCCAGTAGGTTGCTCTGAGGTTCCCTTGAGCAAGGCACCATCCCCATCACTGCTCCCAGGGTTCTGGTTATGTCTGCCCCCTGCTGGACGGTGTGGGGGTTTAATACAGAGGATGCATTAGGTTGTGGTTCACTGAGTGCTGTGTGTCACTTTCACTTTCACTAATGTGAATTTGAATATCATTACAATCGATCATAATTGACAGATCAACAATGAGCTGTCAGATCAACTGCATAGTATCTAGAACCTTTTGGCAAGCCCCAAATCCTGCATCTTCTTAAGGCCGAGATGATCCGAGCTGAAAGATTTCAGATCCGGAACGAGTCACCGTTTGCCGTTTTTGATTTTATGTTATGATTTAGCATTGGCTGTGTCGTGGTCTTGAGAGTAAAATAAGGCTTCAAAGAGTCCTAAAGATACAAGGTTCTAGATAAATCAACCACTCAGCATTCAGCATCAGCAGTAAACGAATCCCCTGATCATCTGGAATCATCTGCTCCTGTCTTAAGTTAGACTTTGTCCTGCTTGAAGGTTCAGACATAGATCACTGTGTGGATTCATCTTCAAATGATCTACATGCAGTTCCCTCCAAACGTATCGTGACGTAACAGTTGCATTTGTTGTTCATGAAATAATGAATGTTTTATTAAAAAAATAATAATAATGATTAGATCAGATGTTCTGCTTTTATTTCCTGGTGTTTATATCGTTTTATTTTAAAGTATATTAACCATAATACCTTTTGTATCTGACCAGCCACCTTTTGCTGTTCCAGTGCTTGAGTTTGTAATTTGTGAGAGTGAAAAAAGTGAAAGTGAAAGCGACAACACTTGTCATTGCGAGGTCATGGCACAGCACACTGTGAACCACAACAAAAATGGACCTCTGCATTTAACCCATGCAAACACCGTGCAGCAGTGGGCAGCTATTGAAAGTGCCCGGGGAGCAGTGACAGGGACGGTACCTTGCTCAAGGGTACCTCAGTGCAACCTACTGGTGAGGGAATCAAACCCACAATCTTCCGATGCGGGGCCAACTCCCTAACCACTAGGCCACCGCTGCCCCTAATTAGTGCCGCTCGTCTCCTGATTGGTGCTTGAAATCACCATGGAAACATGAAATACAACGAACAATGGAGCAGAGGATGTTCCCTACTTTTATTAAACATTCTCTGCTATTTTACTGTATTGAAGAGATTGATGCTTTTCCACTTCCAGCTACTGTTTGGGTGCTCGCTCATCACTGAGAACGTCCCACTGATGCTCTGAGAGTTCATCCCTGAGTAGAAGAATGTTAAGATGTCTGGGAAGCTCCTCAGCATACTCATTGGTTTTGATTTTCCAGAAAAACTCCAGATCCACTGTTCATATTTTAGGTCCTGGACTCTATAGCTGGTCTTTTTATGAACTCAGCAGGTGTTTGTTATTCTCAAAGTTCTAAAGATGCTTCCAAAATGTTGCCTCCTGTCTAGTCTCGAGTAAACATCACAAAGGGGAGGATGCTTTTAAAGCAGTCATGCCTTCAGATCATCAAACATCAAAGTTCATGGCTGAAATGCGTCTTAACAGGCCTCGGCTCAACGTTCAGCTCATCCGTGACGGTGCAGTCAAACTCCGGCAAAGCCAAAACACA
>CM029376.1:1981047-1996313 GCA_017165825.1 Hepsetus odoe
TAACATAAAATATAAAACATTTCAGAAAATATCCGTCAGAAGAGACCGCAGGTACAAACTGCTCAAAGACAGGAGACCGGACAGGAAGTGTACCTCAGATGTGTTTGTCCCACACGAAAGAGGACAGATTAATACCTCTTCAAAACTCAGAATGTTGAAATAGCACTTTATAATATAAAGCCTGTGAATCCGTCCACCTTAAAGACAACACCAGTATACAGAGAAATAGAGTTTTCTCCTTTGTTTATTAACTTACAGTCAAAGAGTCAAATCATTTCATCGCTAAAGTAAAATTACTCCATTATTATTATTATTATTAGTAGTAATAGTAGTATTGTTATTATTAATATTATAATAAAAATAATAATAAACACCAACTCTCAGTTGTTCTCTTTCTGTATCTTTCTTCACTTATAAAAGTAAACAAATAAGTAAATGAATTAATAAATAAATTAAATAAATAAAACATTTTTTTACAAATAAATAACATGTAATATTAAAATGTTAAATTTTGGCAGATTTTACATATTTGAATTTTCTTTTGCAGTATTTAAATTAGGACTCAAAATGTTTCAAGCATAAAATAATAATAATAATAATAATTGTTGTTCTTCTTCTTATTATTATTATTGTTGTTGTTGTTGTTATTGTTATTGTTATTGTTATTATGTGTCAGTGGAAAAGTACACATTAAACATTTACTATATGCATTTTTGCAAATTTGAAGTTATGCAGCGGAAGTGATGTTCCCATATTTCCACTTGGAATAATAAACAATGAAAAATAACAATAACTGTCTTTTTCGTGGTCCCTTTATTTTGGGAAGATGATCACCATGTCCCACCACTGGTAGAGTTTTTAAGGTGGACTTGCTCCTCACTCCCCAGGCTTTCTAGTTTAGTTCAACTTTAAAACATTCGTTTGTGGAAAGGTCAAAATCTACTCATTTTATGGAGATAGCAGTTTTTTGTACAAGACTGAACTCTTGAGGAACGTGTTGTTTAGTGTCTGTATCCTGAAGAAATTGAGCAGGTTTTATTCTGAGACTATAATGAAGGAAGGAGGGAGAGAGGGAGTGTGTGTGTGTGTGTGTGTGTGTGTGTGTGTGTGTATGTTTGGGGGGGTGCGGGGGAAGGAGGCCGAGAGCAGGAGTAGCTTTTAGCTCTCCATAAAGCTGTCTAATGAATGGTGCCAACCACCGACCTCACAAATTACCCACAATCCCCTCTGCCCCAGCCTCACCCCCCAGCCCTGCGTTATCTCCTTCAGATCAGATTTATTTGGTGTGCGAGTGAAAGTGCTGAATCAGGCGAGTTCACACGGCTAAAGGTTTTCCAGCCATTCGTTCTTTAATGGACGGTTCTTTAAACACTCAGCCGATGACAGCAAGTTCTTTTTTAGGTTTCCCGTCACTGGAGAACATCACAAAACACGCGGCCTGTGTTTGAGATGGACGTCGATCATGAAATATACCCTTAAAAACTTTTTTTTTATATGATTTTAAAACGATCATTTTAAACGGACAGAAACCTGCTCATACGACAGCTCTACAGTCAGAGAAGTATCTAGAACGATTCATAACTCAGCTTTACAGGCAGTGGTCTATCTAGAACTGGCTGAAATCTCAGCTCTGCAGTCTGAGTTTTCTGCAACTGACAGAAATCCCAGTTCTACACTCTGTGAAGTATCTAGAACAATTGATACCTCAGCTCTACAGTCAATGATCAATCTAGAACTTACTGAAAGCTCAGCTTTATGGTCTGTGACATTTCTAGAACTGATTGAAACCCCAAATTTACAGTCAGTGAAGTACCTAGAACAATTGATACCTCAGCTCCACAGTCAGCTGAATTTCTAGAGCAATTAAAACCTTATCTCTGCAGGCAGTGATCTATCTAGAACTGACTGAAACCTCAGCTTTACAGTCAGTGACTTTTCTAGAACTGACTGAAACCCAAGTTCTACAAACTGTGAAGTATCTAGAACAAGTGATACCTCAGAACTGACTGAAGGATCAGCTCTATGGTCTGTGATATTTCTAGAACGGATTGAAACCCCACATTTACAGTCAGTGAAGTATCCAGAACAATTGATACCTCAGCCTCAGCATATCTAGAACTGGCAAAAATTTGTCTGCATCATGGATCTGCAGTCAGTGAAATATCTAGAACAGACTTTCACCTGTTTACACTAAAGCTCTGCAGTCAACAATGTATCTAGAACAGACCGAAACCTAGCTATACTATGGCTCTTCCTACTCAGGTATATATCTAGAACTGACTGAAACCTGCCAGCACTATGGCTCTACAATCGTGGATGTTTTCCAGAACGTAAGATTGGTCGATTCCTCAAACGGCACAATCGGGTTTGTTGAGCCTGATGTTCTTCTTAAACTGTTTCAGTTCTACTGAGAGGCTCTTTAAGGTACAACAAACACTAACATTCTACTTACTCTTGCTCTACTTACTCACAAGCAGAACATGAGCACAGTAGAGAACATATCGAGTTGCAGATGTTTGGCCAAACGCTGAAGAACAGTGTGACAGCAGTCCTCACATTCCTTGTCTTCACCCCAAAACAAACAACAAACTGGGGTTCATCGGAACAATCGGAACAAAGTAAACAAGCCAGCCGGTTCCACAGACTGAAAGAACCACATTCAGCTTTGTGTGGTCAAGACTAAAGAGGCTGATCTCGATATTCACAGTTCTGGCTGTAGAACAGGATGGGACTACTTTTTCTGGCGGCAGGATTTCCCTGTTATACACAGTTGAAGGGTTCTCTCCTTTACTTTCTCTGCATTGTTCTGTATTTATGGGGAACATCGTGAAGAAATTATTATTTTAGTATCACTCTTGGTGAGTTATGTGGCCAGAAGTATTCAGACACAGCCTAACGTCACACCTGAGCCCAAGGTCGCCCCCTGTGGGCTGTAAAGCCCCCCCAGCACTCGGCTGTTAAACCCTCTGGAGTGGTGGAGCTCCTTTAGGATGAGCCGGAGTGGAGAATGATCCAGAACTGATCCTTAAACCTGACCTCACTGATGTGCAATCAGATCCATACGGCAATGTTCCAGCTATGCAGAAGCTTTTACAGTTAATACAGCAGGTGTCCGCACAGTTTTGGACACGTTGTTGTGTTTTAGGAGAGGTTTTTTCTCTCTGCTGTCCATTTGTGAGCCGATAAGAGACTTCCTGGATTAGTGAGACAGCTAAAGGATGGTGGAGTGTGTGTGTGTGTGTGTGTGTGTGTGTGTGTGTGTGTGTGTGTGTGTGTGTGAGTGAGTGTGTAAGTGTGTGTGATACCTGTAATGTGAGATCATTGTGCAGATCTGTGCTGTTAAAAGGATTTGGGAGATTTATTACTGAACTACTGTACAAAATGAGAATGCACACACACACACACACACACACACACACACACACACACACACACTTTTTAAATTCTAAGTAAATTTACAGGTTAAATAAACTAATAAAATGACAAAAAATAATGGATGAATGGATTCATCATTAAATTAATTAATTTAAACTGTGAATCAATAAAACCATGGGTATTTGAATATTTATATTAAATTAAATTAAATTAGATGATAATAATTCATATTTGAATATTACATTAATTAATATCTGTATTATAATTCACAGCAAGTTTATAATTTATCATTTTACTCAATTGTGTATATGTGTGTGTGTGTGTGTGTGTGTGTTTACAGGAAATGAATGAATGTCCAGTTCACAGAGGGTAAAACCTCACCAAAGAAAACCTACAGGGTCAGATTCCGGTCACACACACACACACACACACACACACACACACACACACACACACACTCTCTCTCTCTCTCTCTCTCTCTCTCTCGCTCTCTCTCGCTCTCTCTATCGCTCTCTCTCTCTTTCTCTCTGATCCTTTTAATTTGGAGAGCCATACAAAAAAAAAAACAAAGTGAAGGAAAAAGAAAGACTAAGAGAGAGAGAAAGACACAGATAGATAGAAAAAGAGACAGTTAAATGGATAGATAGATAGATAGATAGATAGATAGATAGATAGATAGATAGACAGAAAGTAAAAGATTGAGTTAAAAGCGAAAAAGAGAGAGACAGAGACAAAAAGTGATAGAGAGAGAGAAAGAGAGAGAGAGAGAGAGTATGGAAAAAGGAGGGGGAAAAGAGTAAAAAAGAGAGAGTGAGAGCCACAGAAAGAGTAAATAAATGTTTGACACTTTATTTGGTTTACATTGTGAAACATGTTTACTTTCTTCGAGGAGAAAACAGGCAAAAGCGTGACCCGTCGTCCTCTCCCGCCCAATCGTCTCGCAGGCCTTCGTCCTCTGCGGCCAATCACGCGGCGGCCCCGGAGGTCACCTGGCTCAGCGGGATAATCCTGAGTTTGGCGTGTAGATTAGCGCTCGGCCTCCCGCCGCCACTCACTCCCAAGCCCAGTAAATCCGGAGGTAAACTCAGGAGGCGTAAGAGCGGAGAGTGGCTTCAGCAGAATGAGATAATATTTGTTAGTGAATTGCCAGAGGTGATTAAGAGGGAGGATAAACAGTAATGGCAGCGATTAGCGATTAGACTCTTTTTATAGGCTCTTCGGTTCAGACTGGATGGAAGACGAGAGCTGATTAAGGCGACACGGCCTGATGCTCAATCACCCGCCGGCTGCTGGAGTGCGTTACAGTGTCACAGTAGAAAAGTGTGCCTCTGATCCGAACCCCTCGGCTGATC
Source organism: Hepsetus odoe (assembly GCA_017165825.1). NCBI lineage: Eukaryota > Metazoa > Chordata > Actinopteri > Characiformes > Hepsetidae > Hepsetus > Hepsetus odoe. Next base: position 1,985,775 of record CM029376.1, read on the forward strand.
CACTCCAGAGCAAACCCTTCAGTTTGTTTACGGGGCTGTGCAAAAGTCTTGAACCCCCAGCTTCTGGTTTTTCTGTAGGAAAAGGAGATTTATCTCCAAACATACACATGTGTGTGTGTGTGTGTGTGTGTGTGTGTGTTTTGTAGGCATCAACCCAATCTTGGGTCCATGATGCTCCAGTTATAAGCAGGGGTTTCTATGGCAACTGATCTGATGTCTCTGGAGTTTGTGCTTCATACTTAGCTAGAACCTCTTTACCTCTTGAGTGTAGTTTAGTTCAATTTGCACAAACAAACACAGAAGATCCTCCACACACTATTTACACTTCTTCTGTTTGTTTATTTTTCGCTTTTTAATAATAATATCGGTCCAAGCATAAATTAATGAAGTGTGATGAAATGAAAGACTTCATCTCAGTTTTTGCAGCTCAGTTTGCTTCATTTCTCTCTCGTTTCGCCTTCGTTATTTTCAAATTCATTTAACGTCGAGGACGTGACCTGCACCAGTAACTGGACTGAGTTTTATTCTGCTGTCGTTCGGTCTTGTGGACCTGACTGAGACATTCGGAGCAAGTGAATCGGATTCTTTTCACTAAATTGTCTGAATGGTGAAGTTTATATCGATGAGAAAAACGATCAGAGCGTCTCTCCAGTGGGATACTGGGTGGTCACTGCAGGTGGCAGTGCGAACCTGGACTTCCTGCAGAATGAGAAAGGAGAGGCAAAGGAGAGAGAGAGAGAGAGAGAGAGAGAGAGAGAGAGAGAGAGAAAGAAAGATGGAATCTGGATCTCATTACCAGGACTCGCCCTCTAGGCAGAACTGAATTAAAATAATGAAAAGTAACGTTAAAAACAACAAAAGATGACGTGCGTCATCAGCCTTCTCATAACAGCGGCTGCTCACTTCTGCTGAGTCTGCTGAGAGAGAGAGAGAGAGAGAGAGAGAGAGAGAGAGAGAGAGAGAGAGAGAGAGAGTTCACTAATAGGCCAGATTGGCTGCTCTCACGCACAAGAACAGATTGATTTATCACATGAGATAAACACAAAGGAGTCAAACATCCCATAATAACCAAACAGAAATGACTTTACCAACATCCCTATAAACTGTGAGCGTCTTTTATGTGGTCCTGATGTGGTCCAGTTCCCAGAATTCAGCAGAACTTACAGTCTTGTGCAAAGGTGACTCCCCTCATTTCATCATATATTGCTTCCAAAGAGCCAAACTTCAGGCTCCAGCATCAGAAGGTCGTCGGTTCGAATCCCAGACCAGCAGATCGGGTGCATTTCCTTTACTGGGTGCTGTGTGTTCACAATGTATGTTATGTGTTATAATTGTATACATATAAATGTTTTAGATAAAGAAATAAACAAAAAATGTATATAATATAAAAATATATAAAATATATATGTATATGATATCAAGTAAAAATATATTGAAACTAATATGTTGATATATTATCACTGTTAGCAGTTATATATATTTGTTACTTGCAGTGATGCTCTGCTGGAGAACTACAGACCTGTGATTTCGTGTTTATGCATAGAGATGTGTGGGAACAGACACTACACACACACACACACACACACACACACACACTTTCTCTCAAAGTGCTGGCGCTGACCTCGATTACTGTAGACGTTGTCACCCCGACCCGAAAACTGTCTGCTGAGCCTCGGGAAAACAAGAGTAATTCTGAAAGTAAACACAAACAAACAGAAAGTGAATTAGACCTTATTACTAATCTGAGGGTCTGATCCTCAGGCTTTGATGACTCAGCCGTTCGGGACGGGACCAACATCTGTACTCGGGATTTACAGCAAACAGGACAGCGGTTCTCAGGGAGTCCTGACTAATCAACCTCCTTCATCCTGGATTTGATTAAAACCTTACAACTGCACACACACACACACACTCACACACACACACACACACACACACACAGTCCCAGTGAGTGCAGGGCAAAATTGAACCTCACACATTAACAATATTTCTTTTAATATTAATATGATTATCATAATTACTAGTGGCAGCACATAGATAGATAGATAGATAGATAGATAGATAGATAGATAGATAGATAGATAGATAGATAGATAGATAGATAGATAGATAGACAGACAGACAGACAGACAGATAGGTCAATAGATGTATATATAGTACATCTTTGTTCCTTATCAGTGTAATTTTACTCTCATTTTAATTGAATTTTACTGAAATTGCCATCATTTTACCCAGAATATTAACAGAGCTTTTGAAAAGTGCTTTGATTTTCTTTTTTGTCAAATAGACTCAGTTAACACCTAGCCCTTTAAACAAAGGTGTTAACCACTAATGAAGTAACATTGCGTCCCGTTTCCTCAAACTCGGCTCTGCTTCATTTAAGTCGCAGGAATAACTGTGTGAACTTGAGCCATATTTTTTTTCAGCATTCTTGTTTACGCCTTATTATTCCGCTCACACCTCCGGCTCATTATCGATTCTGAGAGCGGCTTTTTCTCTGGCAATGCATATTCATATGTTTAACGTACAGACGTGAATGCCTAATGCTCCAAACTGCCGCCGAATGCAATCAGCTCATTGATATTGTGGGCCATGCTTCTGAAATCAGCCTGCCATGTGATTCTAATTAAGATCTCTCCCGGGGGGGTTGGTGTTGGGGAGTCATGAAATTAATTCGAAATGCGTTCGCATGTCCCGAGTTAAGGAAGTGTGAAAGTTGTATTTTTTTTTTTTCCGATGAAGGGATGAAGAAAGGCTGGAGACAAACTGTACCACTATAGGAGTTGATGTAGCAGCTCTGGAGGAAGCCAAGAGCTCATCCTAAACAACGAGCCACATTAAAAAGATATGGGCCAGATATTATAGAGTGAAATTTCATGCTCGTGAGGTTTGTGTAAACACGAGCTGCCCCCAGATGTTTGATGTATCTGGTTGCGAATTGAAATATGCATAAAAATCATCCCGGCGTAGCAATTGATTATTCATTATAAACACATGGAGACACGGTTTGCTTAATTTGACCTTTAAGACAAACATCAGAGACAGCTCCGGAGAGGGGAGTGGGGACGATGCCGCGTACAGAAGCCCGAAAGCATGAGATTTACTACAGCCTGAAGAGCCGCTCGCAATTAATGGAGCCCATCATAAACACGAGCTTGCAAAACAGCGGCTGAAAGTCACTTATACTACTCTGTTTTTTGCTGCTCGCTAAAGCTTAGCTGCCTGCACCTTCCCCAGATCCATCACAAGCTGTAAACACGCTAGCTTGAAAGAATGACAGAACCTGGAGCTTCCTCAGGTCAGGCTTCCCAATTACCCGCCTGTCAGGCCGTTAAATAAATAACATTAGCCAGCCGACGTGTCCGCGGACGAGCGATGAGACGGCTGGGGTAAAAACGGACGCTGGGCTGTCCATAGGTAATGTGGCGTTTATGAATTATTAATGATTTTTATTTTCCCCTCCTCGTCGGCTCAGTCGGGGGGGTATAGCGGCGCTCCTCAAACAGATTTTGCAATTTATTCCTCTGCAGTTTGTCCGTCAAACCTCCCTCTGACAACATAATCCACGCTAATCCGCCCTGCTCACTTTCCCTTGTTGGCTCTCATGCAAAATCGGCGGCTAAATCCCGCTACCTGTCAGTCAAAGTCGAGCGAGGAGGTGGCGGCAGGCAGGGGGCTGCCAGTCGCTGTCCGCTGAAACACACGTGACGACACCCTCCTCTTTCCAGGCACACAGCCTGGCAGACCTAACCCCTCTAATCCACTGTAAACATGGCGAGGCTGGCCGGCCTATCGTACACAGCAGTGTTAAGAACCGGAGGAGACAGCGGAGCAGAGAGAGGAGGAGAAAGGGAGTGACGGCCGCGCCGGAGTAAGGAGTATCTTGGGGAGACTGACCCTTCATACAGATTTCAACCTGAAGAATCAACATTAGTGGCCCTTCTCCTTGTATATTTCATTATGTAGCTCATCCTCCATCAATGATCCCTGGTTCTGCTCTGGACTGGGGGAATCCAAGAACCGGTTACCTGCTGGTTGGATGTCAATGATTCTTCTTGAAGCTCCTGAGAGTTTTCCTCAATCCAATTTTCCTGCGCTGGCTTCTTGTCGTTAAGAGGCTGTAAAAAGGTCCATTTAAAGTTTGAAATTAGGACTCTTATAAAGTAACTGAGTTGGATACTTACACTGGATTCAAAAGAACAGAAACATCTTGAAGGAGAAGGGGTGAAGATGATCCAGTTGTGGTGCACCACCCACTCCAAATTTCTCAAGCTAAATCTTTATCCTGACGGTTTTTTGTTTCTGGGAGGACTGGACAGAAATCTCAAATAGGCTAAAGGGGTTCTTTCATGGCCAGTTGTGTTGGCCAGTTTGGTGAATTGAGAGGACCAGGGGGATGGATTGGAAGGAGGAGTGTTCCCCCATCACTTTTCCTGATAGCATCCTCCTGGTCATTTAGACCGAGAGCTGCACTCTATCAGAAGAAACTGACTAATGACTTGACAGGCTAAAGGGAATCTTTCAATGGTTCATCTGTCAACACCACTCTTTACACTGCTGTCAGGGAGACACAACACAGCTCCAGACACAAGAAGCCCACACACTAATTATGGACGGATGAGAATCATTCATCTCAGCAAATTTAGTTCAGACCTTCCCTGCATTAACACAGCGCACAATAAACACATACAAAGATAATGAACAACTGCAATTTTTGGTTCAATTAAATCATGTTTTCCAACAAATTGCCACATTTTTTGAAGGATGTCCCAGCTGTGGTCACAAATCAGGATCGGGAGTAGAAAAACATAATCGATCCTGATGAAAATGACTCAAAATGTTCTCATTCTTGTCACTGATTTGAAGTTAAACAAGAAAGAAAGCGTTATAGGCTGTAAAAAAAAATCTCATTTAAATCAAAGAGAGACTAAAGCTCACAACTCAAAAGCTCTCAACTCAAAGACTATACTTACAGGGTCCATTTCCATAGTCGTAACCTGGAAGTTACGTCTCCTTCAGTGTGAAACAGATGGAAAATCATCTTCCCTCCTTCAGTGAATATCATTCCTGCTGTGATTCACAGCAGGGAGGAAGGAAGTGAGTTCAGAGAGGTGAGATATTATTACTGGGGCAGCGGTGGCCTTGTAATAAGAGATTTGGCTGCAGATCAGAAGTTTGTGGGTTCAAAACCTAGACTAGGCTTCACTGAAGTTCCCTTAAGCAAGGTACCGTCCCTATCACTGCTCCCCGGGCTGCACAACATGTATGGGTAAATACAAAGAAGCATTTTGGTGTGGTTCACTGTGTGTTCACTTTCACAAAATTCAGGGCAAAAAAAATTAATTATTCATCAAGTTGGCTAGAAAAGAGAAATCCCCAAACTTGAAACAGTATCTTAGAACCCATGCCAGAACTGCACGCCTGAGGTTTTAGAACTCAAATTGTGAACACCTGACTATCCTAAAACTGGCCTAAAGGTGCAAGTACACCAGTGAAACCTATCCTGGGATACCATCGCTTAGCAACACTTTAGTAACCAACTGAAACACCATAGCAACCACTCACAACAACCTATATTTTTCAAAGTGCTCAGTTTTTAAATCTAATCAAGATGAGAAGTTATGTTAAAAACTAGGGGCCCTGTAGGTTGCCCTGAGGTCCACTTGAGCAAGGTACCGTCCCCGTCACTGCTCCCCGGGCGCTTTCATAGCTGCCCCCTGCTGCACAGTGTGTGTTGGTGCATGGGTAAAATGCAGAGATCCAATTTCGTTGTGGTTCACCGTGTGCTGTGCTGTGTGTTCTCACGATGACAAGAATAGTCACTTTCACGTTCACTCTTTCACTTTAAAACACAAAGCGCAAAGATATTCTGCTTTGAACTGTATCGGTCGGTCGAAATTAAAATCTCAACCTTCAAACTTATCAAGGTTTGGCGGCTGTAGGGAGAGGCTGGCTTTTTGGAAAGCCTTCTTCTCTCTCTACAGTCTGAAGGTGAGGATGATGTTTTTCGTAAGTGTGGTCATCTGGTTTCTGTGAATCCTCAGTCTTCCCCTCACCCTCACTTTTCTGGTCCACTGTGGGAAAAACCCAGAGCAAGTATGTTCTCCACTTCAGCGCTGGAGATAAGGGAGCTGAGGGAGACTGGTGGAGAAGGTGAGGGGGGAGAATATATGGAGAGTTAATGGTGTCGCTGCAGAATCTGGAGTATGTGTGGAGTATAAATCAGCCATAATCGGGTCTCTCTTTATTTGCATCTTTAGTTGGCTCAAATTTCTCGCCATGAATGCGGTCAGTCTCAGCTGATTCTCAATTACATCTCTGTTCTGGAGTTCTGGCTTGGGGTTAAGATTTCAGTTCCAAATAATGAAATACATGAAAAAATTAGTTAGTGCAAGGTTATAATTACAGAAATCACAAAATGATATTACATTTAATAGAATAGAATAGAAAAGAATAGAATAGAATAGAATAGAATAGAATAATCCTTTATTACCCCACGAATGGGAAATTCAGGTGTTGCAGGGCTCTTAAACAAGAAAGAACAGAAAGAAAGAGAGAATATATAAAAAACAAATATTATATATATAAAGATATCCATATACATATCCATATACTGAGCTATATATATATATATATATATATATACATATACATATACATATACATATTTACAAGGTAATTAACAAGAAAGAAAGAACATGGAAAGATAACCTTGTACACAGAGAGAATATAATAATAATAATAATAATAATAATAATAATAAATTATAAATAAATAAATGTAAATGTAGATATAAATGTAAATGCAATAATAATAATAATAATAAAGTACATTACACTACAGTAAGTCAACATTAAGGTTTACAAAAGTGCATTCTGAATTCATTCTGAATGTCCATCAGAATCAGAATTTATTGAAATAGAAGGACAAGTTCACAAACAGACTGACAGATGCACTAGTGGACACAAATTGCATGTCAATATATTCTACTAATGTAATATTTGTATTTATTTTGACATACAGCTATACAGTATTTAGATTAATGTTACATTTTTATATTTTCATATTCATTTTTAGGTTACCAAACGTTTTATATTGGATGTGAAAAATAATTAATGCATGAATAATGACTATAATAAATATGGATTATTAAACATATTAATTCATATTTCAGTATTTCCTTTTGTAGCCATTCATAAAAGTATAACTTTTAACATAAAAAAAAGATACTGTGTGTGAAACTGACAAAGCTGGAAAAAAAAAATCAGTGCACAAGCCAGTGTATTTATTTGTGCCAGTTAAAAACAAAGCCGATATGGGAACAAAGACACAATCTCAAAATGGAAACAGAGGATTCGCTGTGGTGACCCCTGACAGACTGCTGGCACGTTGAAGTGAAAGTGAAAGTGAAAGCGCCCATTTTAACCACACCCAAAGGGGAGCAGTGATGGGGACGGTACCTTGTTCAAGGGTACCTCAGGAAAACCTAAGGATTGAAACCATGACCTTGCAATGCTGGGGCCTAGTCCCTAATAACCACTAGGCTACCACTGCCCCAGAAAGGAGAAGAAGAATAAGTGTGAAGCTGCCAGGTCTTTGCAGAAGGCCGGGGTGTCTGGGATAGTTCTGGTTGGTGTGGGGTTTGAGAAGTGGGACTAGAGGCGAGAGTGAACACGACATGCAGCCGATAAGGGCTCTCCAGTGGGTTAACACCAGAGCTTGTACTATGGATTGCCCTAAGAAGCCTCTTTGAAGCCATGGCATCCGCCCTGATAGCAAAGCCCAAAGTGGTGGATGTCGTTATCGCTGAAAGAAGAGGCTGGAGCTCAGGGAAGAGTGTAGTCAGCTTTCGAGGGAAATGAGCAGGAGTTCAGTCTCAAAAAGTGGGGTGGAGATGGTTTAGTGGGACCTGTTGATCAAGAGGTCGCAGGCACACCTAGGGTTAGGTTAGGTAGCTAGGCTACCACCATTGGGTTCCTGAGCAAGTCCCTGAGCATGACCCGTAACCCTGAGTGTCTCCAGGAGGACTGTCCCTGTAATCAGGACATGGAAGTTGCTCTGAATAAGAGCGTCTGCAAAATGCAGCAAATGTAAATGTAAAAGTAAATCTTAAACAGGTGGGTGATGGTGCATCACACGACCCTTGATGAGCAGCTTTGTGATTGGCCTTGGGCTCCAATCTTCAACATCTCTCTAATGGTTCATGGCTTGCTTCTACATCTCTTGACAAACCTCTTCCTCAAATGGTGAGACATTCATATACCATTTATGAAATCAATGCTCATTAAAGGATCATCTTCTAAAACATCTTGAGCTCTTGAGGTAGTAGTCATCTTTGCTGGGTCGAAAGGAGAGTGGCAGACGCACAAGTGCTTGGTAGAAACCTGGTACTTTATAATTCAAACACAGTCAGTGTGTGGTCGGCGTGGCAGATCTTAAATACCTGGCTGACCAGGTGTGAAGTGTTGTGTGCTGTGACTGGTTGTGAGGAATTCCTGGGTCAGAAATTCCCAGGGAATGGGACCGCAGCCATGACTGGCGAGTGAGTTGTTTTGGTTTTTCAGGGCAACAGATTATGGGAAGTGGAAAAAATGCTATAATGTGGAGAAAAAACGACTGGGGCAGATGGGAAATGCTGCTTAATGGAAACAAAATTTCCTAAAGAGTGAAGAAAGGCAAGGTAGAAACCTTGAGCAGGTTCTACAAATGCACATCAAAGAATATATAGACTTTAAGGTGAATCCTGAAGACAGAACAGGGAATACTGCATGCATTTCATTTATATTTATAACACCCAGCCCAGCCACTAGGGATGCACAGGGTGTATCTACGTATCTATCTACTGCATGGTGGGCGTTAATCACTGCCTTCTCACAATGAGAAGGTCATGGGTTCTATTCCCTGCCTGGGTTCTTTCCTTAAGAACTTCACATATCTGTGTGGGTTCTCTCCCCCATAGCCTGGTTAGGGTAATCAGCATGAGAACATCTGCATGAGAAGATTTCATGTTTAGGTCATTCTTTTATCTGCAGTTTTTCTTACTTTTTCCTAATTTCGAGAAATATCATGGACAAAATTATGTAGCTCTTGATTTTGCGCTCAACTTAGACGTCTTATGTCTCCTGTTCTAGTTTTTGTGAGACTCTAAGATGTTCTATTTTGCTAACATGTATTTTCTGGAGAACCTGTCAAGGAGAAAATGACCTTCACTGGAGGAAGAAAGGCAGTTACGTTCGTAGCTCTTTCCAATGGGTGAAAAATGAAAGTGGACGAGTGGTGTCGGTGGGTGTGGATGACGATATGGTGTCCACATTTAGTCCCCAGGTGGCTCCTAAAGTACAGCTGCTGTAAAACACAAATTTGTCTGATAATCCTGCCGAGCTGGAGGTGGACAGAGCCACTCGATAAATTACAGTCCGGTGGCAGGAAATGGCAGAGCGCTGTTATATTTAGGGAAGGACATGAAAGAGGCTGATCCTTTAACAAAATAACTGCTGGAGACACTAAGCTCCGGCCCAGCGGTCGATACCCATGATGCCGAGTGATGGACGAGCAGAAGGTTGAGCTGAGATGAGCGGCTGTCCGTCTTTATTTCTCAAACATAGACTCGTGGAGACTCTGCCGTTCCTGTTAAGCCCCTGAAAGCTTGTCATTGTGTCGTTTTGGTGTCTCTGCTTGTGCATGAAGTGCAATTTTATGATCTCATTTCTCTGCATTTTCACTGAAGATCTGGTCCACCAGTCAGATCCAAGACAAACTCGAGTCTGGAGAATCTGAGGACCAAGTCCACCATTAAATCAAGTCATTTTTAACGAGTCTCCCAGCCCCAAAATACTGACCTTTTTATATCAGTGTCAGAATTTATCAGTGGTTCCTATCTATCTATCTATCTATCTATCTATCTATCTATCTATCTATCTATCTATCTATCTATTATAATAAATGATCAAATATGTTTTATTAATAACCTGAATGGAACTTATATATACACAAATATAAATACACAGGAATTATGTGTGATCATTATATAGTTATTATTAATTATTATATAATTATTATCACACACACATTATAATTATTATTATATGATCATTAAACGTGCCAAATGAACTCCGTGTTGGAGTTTGTTTGCAGTAAACAAATCTTGCTATCGGTGAAGAACAGAGACTAAACACGCTGAGAACAAAGGCAGAGATGGAGATGATGTAAATCAGGTTAAATAATAAATGCAGGTAAAGATGGATGCAGACGATCTTTGGTAAAAAAGGTAAAAAGACAGAAACAGTGTAAAACTGTCCTGGGATGAATAGAATTAGTTTTTATTTATAGTAGTAGTAGTAGTAGTAGTAGTAGTAGTAGTAGTAATAATAATAATAATAATAATAATAACTGTTGATTACTATTATTCATCTATTTATTTATCGTTTTATATTTTTTATATATAAACATCACATATATTTAATATATAAATATATAAATAATATGTGATATTATTGTAAATTATATATTTATGATAATAATAATAATAATAATAATAAT
>CM029376.1:1999238-2114238 GCA_017165825.1 Hepsetus odoe
TGTGTGTGTGTGTGTGTGTGTGTGTGTGTGTGTGTGTGTGTGTGTGTGTGTGTTCCACATGAGCTGCTGAAAGAGATCCATTCTCTTGTCCACTCTGGAATATATTTCACACATGGCTTAATGTAGGACACCCTCAGACCTCAGGCTGCGGCCCATTTGTTTCTTTTACTCATAACACTGCTTGATGAACTGGCTATAAATTGGCTTGTTTGTCTCCATTTACTTCACTGAATGTCCTGCTGGGGACATTTCCTGGTGATTATGGGTTATAAATTCAGCCAATGTGTCCTGCACACTCCACCACCTGCTGAGTGGGATGACGTAAGTGCTGATGAGGGACATTTCTCTGCCATTTAGAGAAAAATTTAACTCTCACGTATAAGCACAGAGGTGGGAGTAGGCAACTGAGGAAGAAGCACAGAGAAGAAGAAGAAGAAGAAGAAGAAGAAGAAGAAGAAGAAGAAGAAGAAGAAGAAGAAGAAGCACAGAGGTGGGAGTAGGTAAGTGAAGAGGTTACAAGTTATATTCATTGTTGTTTAAAGAAAATATAGGGAGGGCAGTGAGACCAGCTATGTAATATGGGTTGGAGACGGTGATGAAAAGACAGGCGGTGGAGCTGGAGGTGTCAGAGTTAAAGGAGTCTTAAGATTTGCATTGGCTTGGATGAAGATGGACAGGATTAAGAGTATATTAGAGGGACAACTCAGGAGGGATGTTTTGGAGACAAATCAGAGAAGTGAGACCGCATTGGTTTGGACGTGTCCAAAGGTGAGATGAGGATTATATCAGGAGAAGGATGTTGAGGACAGAGCTGCCAGGTAAGAGGAGAAGAGGTGGGACAAAGAGGAGGTTCATGGATGTGGTGAGAGGGGACATGAGGTTGAATAGTGTGTTTACTGCGGTTGTGGGTTCTGTGGGAAAACCATTGTGTGTGTGTGTGTGTGTGATTGAAAGAGTGAGACGGTGCTGACAGATTAAACAGATGTTGTGTGTAAATGGCGTATTAGGTGCGTATGATGTGATGGGACCTTCTTAAGGAGAGTCTGCAGTTCCTGAGGTTGAAACCGAACCACAGGTTTTGGGTCCCACAACACTTTAATCATAACACACCTGGTCGTGTTTCCAGATCTCCATGCCAACAAGCTCTATTTTCCCTCCGTTGTTATAGAAACGATTTTCTTGACTCGTTTCTGTTTTTAACCCCTTATTATTGTCCATTAACTCACCTTATTTTTCACATAACTGCTGTAAAAACAGCTTTGTCTGGAAAGTATGGTTGGGAAAGTTTATTACTGTGTGTTAGAAAGTATGTTTGATTCTTTGTGATGTTTTGGGAAAATGCATGGCGTTCTCAACGACCAAGCAAAGCTGAAAAAGCATGGCAAGAACATGACAGTTAAGAATCGAAAGAAATATAAAGTGCACCTACATCCTGGTGGGGAAAGACATTTAGGGTACAAAAAAAACTAATTTTAAAATATTAAAATGCCTGTGAAATTGTATTATATTGCCTTTTTCCTCCAATCTGAACACAAAGAAAGTTTCATTGTCATTGTCAGCTTTAAAGTCAATACTGACCACCACCACCATTATTCTTCAGCACAGCCACAACTCTCTTAGACCAGCTCCTTTCCTTAAGTCTTCAGGAACTCTTCTCCAGGCTTGTTGATGGACGTCCCAAAGCTCTTCATTGGACGTCGGCTGTGTTTTTGGTTCTCTGTGGAGATGATCTCACACTGCTTCTGAAACTGCTCAGGTACAGAGACTGGAGTGAACATGAGAGACAAACACACTGTGCTTCAGGAAGATCTGGAGAACTGTCCCTCAACAACACAATATAAATGCGAATCTGGATTTTTGAAAGCAAAATCTAAAAAATTACAGGCTCAGGGAGAACCATTCCATCAACCTTATCCAAAGTACCAGCTTTGTCTTGTTTACGTTCTTTTTTATAAAAAACAACTAGAAATATTTTGGCACATTTCTGGTAGAGAACAGATGCAAAATGTTCACATTCTCAGCATCCAGGAGGGATTTCTTTCCTCCTCAATGAGCAAAAACTCTGATCTCATCTCTGACCACATCACCTGCTGGGTATCCATGACGACCTCCAACCTTGTCCACCCTTTTTGTTCACATAGTTTCTCCTGAATTGTATGGACTGGACAGCCGGTTTAATATATCCTCTGGGTTGGCACCTGGCTGCAGGGGTCAAGGGTTCCCTGCTGGACCCCAGGAGCTGGAGGACTTCCGCTAACACACTAGTGCAGTGCTAATCCCTTTGTAGAGTGCTACAAGCTCACACACTGTCTGGAGCAGGGACACTAATTGACTCCCTACAGCCCACCAGTGCAGGGACTGGAGGACAACACAAGAGGAAAAAAGCAAGAGGATTATGGGATAAAAATGACTCAGGAGAACAACTGCTAACAACGCATTCAGACAGACGCGTGTGCTAAAGAGTACTGATTCAATTACTTTACTCAGTACAATTGAAAAAGTACAGAAATGTCCTGAGAGAATAAAGTAAAAAGTACCGGAATGCACTGAGAGTGTAAAGTAAAAGTACAGGAATGTACTGAGAGTGTAAAGTAAAAGTACAGGAATGTACTGAGAGTGTAAAGTAAAAGTACAGGAATGTACTGAGAGTGTAAAGTAAAAGTACAGGAGTGTACTGAGAGTGTAGAGTGAGACGTGTCTCCTCTGAAGGACGTCTGGAGCGTCTGTCTGTGCTGAAAGTGAACTGAATCTCACTCCATATTAATAGAATTAAAGACTATTAAAGCCTCGAACTTCAACTCCAATAAAAACAATCTACTGAAAATAATCCACATGAACTTCACCGCTTCACTTTCATCACCGTCTCTACTAGTTCTCCATCACGGACACACACTCCACACACCCTGAACTCCACCGTCCACTCTCCCCGTCCTCTCTCTCACTCTCCCTCACTCTGTCCTGCACCGATGGACACACAGAGGGACGTCTCTTCTGCGTTAAGTATAAAGTGCTTTTTACAACTGTTGTTTATAAACAGCTTTTCAGAATTGCAGATTAGCCAAAAGTTGTGGTTCTGATTGAGTGGGCGGAGCTTTTGTTAATTTAAGTTTGTGGCAGCAGCTCCTGCAGAGGATCCAGTCTGATATATCTGAAGTTGGTGAGGAGAGGAATCTGATGATGACTGGTTTGAACAAGATGTTTTTGCGGGATAGACAGATAGACAGATGGATAGATAGATAGTTGTTTCTAAACTTTTGACTTAAACAAAATAGAGTCGTTACAAAGGACAAAAACAGAAGAGAAAGCAAGAAATGTTTGCTTGGTGAAGGTGTGGAGAATGTTTGTGTTATGTGACTGTAATAACTGTGTAATTACATGTTAATTAAGTGGCTGATCAGATACTGCGCTCGTTAAAAGGGTGGACGAGGTGGGACGGGTAGAGGTATGTTAACACTGCGGGCACAGAGGTGAAGATGGAGCAAAATCTCCACTGCCTCACTCTCTGCTTCACACACTGATAAGAAAGGCCACATTCCAGTCCCTGACCCCACCTAACACTGTCCAGCACACACACACACACACACACACACACACACACACACATACACACGCAATACATCCCCCACCACCAACATACTAATCATGGCAGTGATAAGAAAAAGTAGTTTTTATACACACACACTCACACACACACACTCACACACACACACACACACTCACACACACACACACACAAACACACACTTGTTGAGTCTTTAACCCACGTCACGTTTATTACCAGTCAATTTCATTTTTTTCTGTTCTTCAGCTTCTTCGCGATTTTCTCCAGATTTTGACGTCAGTGTTTATAATTTGCTTCATTGTCAAGTCAAGATTGAATGTAATTAGATTTTATTGTGTAATTATAAGTTACATTTGAGTAAATAATGTAATCCACAACCTGAATTAAATTCTGAATTAAAAGTGTCAACAAGGTTGGACAGCCAAACTTTATTCAGTTCATTTTACTGCTCCTAATATTTTGATACAAAATTTCTCCCATTTAGAAACTGTTCGGGACCCTTAAGGGGTTTTTATTGCCATTTTGAAAAATCCTTTTGCATCATTATGTTCAAACCATTTACTCCGAGCAACTTTTCCACAAAATATAAATTGCAGGTTACTGAGATCAGCCATCCGTTTAAGATTCATTTATGTAGTTTTATTATATTATATTATATTATATTATATTAGTTAATAATACTACATAATATGCATTTATTGTAAGGTATATTTATTGGGGGTGTGTGTGTGTGTGAGTGTGTGTGAGCTAAAGGAGGCCTGAGGTTCTTTCTTTAGGACTGGTGGGACACGTCCCATTAGTCTTCCCTGCGTGTGGACGGGTTCTGATAAGGCTACAGATGTTCCGTGTCATTCTGATGAGCTGGACAGGGTCCGGGACGTGAGACGGATGGATGATGACACGCTTATCACTAAACGACAAGTTCTCCTTCAGGTCCTGGTGTGGCCGACTGGAACTGACAGGCTGCAGGTTTTGTTTTCTAAATATGTCAGCAACAAGGATTAGCAGGCTGAAACACACACACACACACACACACACACACACACACACGCTTTCTTATTTTAGCCTTTTATTCTTCTTTAATTGCGCCTTAACTACGGCAATGATATTCAGCCACCTCAGAAACTCTTTTTTAAACGTTCCACCTTAAATAATGCAGCAGTTGGTATCTTACAAAGTGCTGCATCATTTAAGGTGGGACGGACATTTTAAAAAAGTAGGCAAAGACTGGTCCAAAAGTCATTCCAGGAGCATTTAAAGTGGAATGACTAATAATAATAATAATAATATTCATTATTATTATTATTATTATCATTATTATTTAAAAAATAGATTTTTTGTGCAGAATGAAAGAGGATTATAAGTTGTTGAAGACACAGTAATAAAGGTTCTTCCACACACATGCAGGAGGGCCTGTGTTTCTCTTGAGTGTGTAAATCAAGCTCAGTATCTCAGGACCTTCATGCATTCCTCCTGGAGCCACTCTGTCATTTATCTGTCTGTTACGATGAAGTCATCAGCACAGAGCGGCCCTCCCCACCATCGCCGACCCGCTGGCTGAGTGCCGTCTGTATAAACACTCATTCACTTTACATCTGATACACACACACACACACACACACTAGCCTGCAGGTAACAGTTCAAACTACAAAATAACCAAAATAACATTATATTCTGCTATACTTACATATTAATTACAATGTTATTACAGAGTGTCCACCTGCTGGCTCAGTACTGTCTGCATAAACACTCATTCACTCTATATCACACGCACACACACACACACACACACACACACACACACACACACACAGTAGGTAATATTTCAAACTATATCCAAGATGAAGAAAATAATCTAAATAACATCCAAGTCCATTTTAATTACATTGTTATTACATGGTACTGACCTGCTATCTGCCAAAACGCTTATTATACAACTGATACACACTCAACACACACACAAACACACACACACACACACACACTACACATTTCAAACTACAAAAACAACCATAATTACAACTAAAATAACATATTCCACTGATTACATATTAATTACACTGTTATTAAATGGTGCCGACCCTCTGCTGAGTGCTTTCCGCATAAACATGTTTGTTTATACCCCATATTACATATTAGTTACATTGTTATTACAAAGTGAAGCTTACCCTCCCATTTACAATGTGTATTAGACGTTCTGTCTTTTTTAATGTACAAACCTCAAAAAACAACACCACCCACAATTATGACCGATTGCTTTTTATTTTTTTAAATGAATGTACAAGTATATCGTTTTTGTGATGTCACAAAAAGGACCATTTTCAAAATGGAGCTTTTTACCCCCGCCGTGTGTTGATTTAAAGCATTAGACAGTAGAACATGCCGTTTATATTCTCTGAAAAGTGAAGAAATTCAGATTCACATATTTTAAGCCACACGTTTTATGTTAAATGTAAAATATTAAACATTTTTGGCTTGAAAATGAAATTAGTATCTGCCAGCAGGACCAGGTCATATAGAGGAGAAATGTCTTTCCTAGAATCTACGCCAAGAGCCATTAAGGAAACTTTAATATTGCAAGAAAAGAGAGTGAAAATGGAGTTTAAGAGGATAAAAACGTGAAATTACACAGATATCGATGCAATTACTCAAGTTTATCGCCTTTCGTCTCAATCCAGTCCAAACACAGGGGTGCTATTAATTACAATCATGATTATTTTATGCAAGAAAAACACAGATTTGGTTCTGCTTTAGAGAAACGCCTGTCAGTTTGATAAAACCTGGAGACCCTGCAGGGAAAACAAGCTGCCATTGAGTCCCTATGACCCACACACACACACACACACACACACACACACACACACACACACACACTCTGATAAGATTAGCACCGACGTCCCGGCCGGACAAAGTGCGGCTTATGCTGTAAGAGCAGCAGCGCTGAGCAATAAACTGTACCAACCTGTCCAAAAGTTTCCAGACACCCTGTGTGACGTTGCTGACATACACACACACACACACACACACACACACACACACACAGCACCTCCCAAGAAAAGCACTGACCAATAGAACGGGCCCTGGAGGGTCATCATGTCTTTAAAGAGAAGAAGGGATGGAGGTGGAGTGGAGTTTGAGATGCAGAACTCATCCAACAGCAGTACTTGACCCTCACTCAATCAAATCCTTGCAGCAATGTTCCTGCAATGTTCCTGTCACTACAGGGGCGTCCCTTTTAGTACTGAGTGATATATTTATCCTACTTAACGTTAATATATGTGCACATGTAACAACCATAAAGTGTCATTTCTCTCCAAAGTCTCTATTTTTACTCTTGGCTCTGGTTCTAGTTGGTTCTAGCCAAAGAATCTACACCTGGACCCGTTGGCGGGTAAAAACTTTCATCACACAGTTCTAAGCTGAAGGGCCCACTGATATTTAATATTTATGTGCAACACAAAAATGATACATATTATCAATCAATCTGAAGTTTTATTCACTTTTTTGAAATTCAGAATACAGAATGCTTTTTAAATGTATTACTTTTATTCCTTTTGTGATGTCACACACATGTACTAACACACCAACTGAGAATAAACCATAAACGACAAACTATTAACAACAAGTCCCAGAGGTCAGTCTGAAGGAGGTGGTCGTGGTTCAGACATCAGTGATCAGGGAGGCTCCTTACGAGTGACCGACTGAATGGCTTGACACACAAACAAACAAACAAACACACAAACAAACACACAAGATATACAACAAATCCAACCTGATGAAATCTAAAGATGGATATGAAAAGTGTGTCCCCACATGGCATCTTCAGTCAGAGGTGTTCAACCCTTCTGGGATCAGAAATTTACTCTCGTTTATTCTCACTTTCTATCGTTATTTTTAATTGTTTGTCTTCCAATCAAGTCAGGTGTTATTGTTTATGTGATTATGAACTCTGCTTTTTAATGTCTGATTATATCACATTTATTTATCAGCACATGTCATCTGTCTCGCATGCTTACCTGTTGTATGCTTACCTGTTGGTCTCTTGGCTACAATTGGATCCAGAATTTGGCCAAAATGTTCCACATGTTCCATTTTGTGTTGTCCAGTCTGGTAATTGGGATTGGTCAAAGGCGGAACAAAAAAAACGCATTTTGCACCTGAGTTTTCAAGGATTTGAGACTTTTTCCATGTTTGGCCTCCCCCTTGTGGCCACCAAGCGTAACAGCAGCCCTTTCTCCCATCAGTGATGATTTGAGGGTCCTGTTATAAACTGAGGCTGTTAAAGTGACACGAGGGCTGATTTTGAGGAAGATGAGAACAAAGCGGGATGGGTGCTGAAGAAACTGAGCTCGTTTAAGCGGACGACGAGGACTCGATCAGCATTCAAAATCCAAACGGCCCATCTGTCAAAGGGAAAGCTTCCCATTTTGCGCTTCAGGACGCTGTGAGAAGAAGCATTTTGAGCATTTTGTGGGAGAGAAAAAAAAAGAAAAGGCCTGCCGTGACAGAGCCCCCCTGCCGAAATGGAAATAAACACTTTGCTCTTGTTTGTTTAAATGGAGCTCAAGGCCCCTGGAGGTGTTTGCTTAGTGAGAAAAAAAGTGAAAGGGGAAAAAAGGCAAATATCCTTATTTCCCCTCTCTCCATTCTTTATTTCTTCCTTCCTTCTGTCTCTCGTCCCGGTGGTGATGTGTGCCAGAGAGCATTGGTAAACATCCCAAGCTGACTTGCATCAATAGGCTGCTCATCTTTTTCTCTCACTCTCTCTCTCTCCCTTCCTCTCTCTCTCTCTCTCTCTCTCTCTCTCTCTCTCTCTCTCTCTCTCTCTCTCTCTGTTGATGTGTGGTCCCAGTGCAGTTTATGAGGGGGCGATTTTCTCCTGCAAGTGACTATAACTGGAGCTCACAGAGGCTGCACAAAGCCGTCCACAAACTCTCGACAAGATCGTAGAAAGATTAAGAATAAGTACAGACATATCAGCAGCTTATGGAGGGCAATATTCGGGCTGTGGATCGCCGGCTGAGGAGCTCAGCTGAGCGCCGAACTCCACCGAAACCAGCAGCTGGGACCCTCAGCCAAGGCCATTTGTGGCAGAGTGACTGAGCTGCATGAGGCCTGCAGGTGCTTCAGCTTTGGGTGGAGCAGGGGGTCAGCATGGAGGCCATATGGCCAAGAGATTCAGCACAATCTGGAGGAATATGTGTCTTTAAAAATAATACTCCAGAAAAGTTCAAACCAAAACCAAATATATACAGACTTCCTCTGTTCAGCATGAAAGTCTAAGATAGAATACAGGAGTGTGAATGAAAGTGAAGACAACGGAGTGGTTGTGGTTGTAGAGGAGTAGAGGTGCTGGAAGGTGGAGGAGTTTAAATACTTATGATCAACAGTTCAGCAGAAGAAGAGAGTGCAGGCAGGTTGGTATGGGTGGAGAAGAGAGACAGGAGTGATCTGTGACAGACAGGTACTAGAGAGAGAGACTGGCTTTGTTATACAGGTTGGAGACAGTAGTGAGACCAGCTATGCTATACATGTTGGAGACAGAAGTGAGACCAGCTATGTTATATGGGTTGGAGACGATAGGTAACTGAGTTGCTATACTCTGAGTTGAGTTGAGTTGAGCTGAGCTGAGTTGAGTTGAGTTGAGCTGAGCTGAGCTGAGCTGAGCTGAGCTGAGCTGAGCTGAGTTGAGCTGAGCTGAGTTGAGCTGAGTTGAGTTGAGTTGAGTTGAGCTGAGCTGAGTTGAGCTCAGTTGAGTTGAGTTGAGTTGAGTTGAGTTGAGTTGAGTTGAGTTGAGTTGAGTTGAGTTGAGTTGAGTTGAACTGAGCTGAGATGAGCGGAGCTGAGTTGAGTTGAGCTGAGCTGAGCTGAGCTGAGCTGAGATGAGTTGAGCTGAGTTGAGTTGAGCTGAGCTGAGTTGAGTTGAGTTGAGTTGAGCTGAGTTGAGCTGAGCTGAGCTGAGCTGAGCTGAGTTGAACTGAGCTGAGCTGAGCTGAGCTGAGCTGAGTTGAGTTGAGCTGAGCTGAGTTGAACTGAGCTGAGCTGAGCTGAGCTGAGCTGAGCTGAGCTGAGTTGAGTTGAGCTGAGCTGAGCTGAGCTGAGCTGAGCTGAGCTGAGCTGAGCTGAGTTGAGCTGAGCTGAGCTGAGCTGAGTTGAGTTGAGCTGAGCTGAGCTGAGTTGAGTTGAGCTGAGCTGAGCTGAGCTGAGTTGAGTTGAGCTGAGCTGAGCTGAGCTGAGCTGAGCTGAGTTGAGTTGAGTTGAGCTGAGCTGAGCTGAGCTGTCTCAAAGAGTTAAAGTCACACACAAACCCACTCAGTACACAACAACTCACTCTCATCCCAATGAAGATCTCAGTGGCAGCTCGCCACGTTTTAAAGGCGAAAACCCCGGCGGTGTCCAGGGACAACTTTATTTATTTATTTGCAGAGTTACGGCACATCTTGGGACGATCGATCATTCGGAGCTTCACTCTAACACAACACAGCGGATTCCAGGGGCTTTGGTATGCAGACCTGGGCCTGCTATTCATAGCTACAAGCAGACATGTAAATCTGAAAGAAAGAAAGGGGAAAAGGGAAAGAGAGAGAGACAGTGAGAGTGAAACAGAGATGGAGAAACTTTCACAGTGGGGAAAAGAACTCTCGGGGAGGTTTCATTATTTTCCGTCCCACGCCACATATTTCATTATCACAGAGGTACTTTTTCACTCCTAGACAGACACGTCTTTTTGTCTTTGTTGGTCTTTTCATGTAAACAACGTGCGGTGACTGAAGGGGGACGCTGCCAGTGAGACATTACAGCAGCGGCTGGACAACCACAGTAATGAAGCGCCCTGTTCACGTGGGAGACACTGTAACAGCCAGCATGAAGGAAATCTGTTCATCCGTCCTGCATCATGGACTTTAGTCCACCTACACATACATGAGGGAACAAAACTCCCCTCAGCCGGATACACCTGCTCTTCTTCCAGTGAGAAAGAAAGAAAGAAAGAAAGAAAGAAAGAAAGAAAGAAAGAAAGAGGAAAAGTGAAAGTGAAAGTGACAACCCTCGTCATTGTGAAATGCAGCACAACACAACGAAATTCAACTTCTGCGATTCACCCACACACACATGCAGCAGGGAACAGGTATTGAAAGTGCCCGGGGAGCAGTGATGGGGACTGTACCTTGCTCAAGGGTACCTCAGGGCAACCTACTGCTGAGGGAATCTCCCTAAACATTAGGCCTCCACTGACCTGGAAGAAAGAAAGAAAGAAAGAAAGAAAGAAAGAAAGAAAGAAAGAAAGAAACTAAAAATCAGTGAAACAGGAGTGAAAAAGTTATTTATAATGTAAATTTATGAAAAAAAAAACAATTTAGGACGATTTTTGTTCATCTGTTAAAGACAAAAAGAAATTCAATGAAAAATTGGAAAGTGGAAAAAAACACTTAATGCTTAATGTAAATTAATGTAAAAAAAAAAAAAATTTGGACCATTTTTTGTTTTTCTGTTAATGAAAAAAAAAGATTTTTTTGGGGCTGTTTAGTTTTCAGAAAGAAAGAAAGAACCAACCCCGCCCCATCCACGCCCCCTCCCCCCCCACCCCCGATCATCAGTCGGGACAGTCTTAAAAAACAGCGTCCAAACCTCGACACCCATTCAGTGAAATGTTAAACTAAGATGAACGGACCTTGAAACATTTGTAAACTGAGTGTTTTTATACTCATTTTTTAAAATCATTTTGAGAATTAATTGAGACGTTGCAATAAAAGTAACGCCGTCAAATGAAACGTTGATGAAATTTGTCCCGGTGACTCCTACGTGATTGACCTTCAGAGCCCGCACTCCCAGCAAAGACGATGAACAAACAAAAATCTTGATTTTTAAGGAGTAAAGTAACCTTGACATGACGGGTGTTAATTGGAAGGTGTAATTAATGATTTTTTTCATCTGCCAAGGCCAGAAAGGGAAAGAAAAGAAAGAAAAAAGAGAAAGACTACGCTCCTCCTCGTGTAAGAATCTTCTGGAGGTGGCAAAGCCCTCCTGCTTGTTTTTCAACGATTAGCTGTTCATCAGAATTACCAGCTCAAATCCAGCAGTTTCACTTCCCGCATTAAAGGGGATGAATATTGATCTGCTAAAGAGGATTTATTTATTTCATGCTCTATCCAAAGATCAACTGCTACCAGCTTTTGGGGGATCTTCGCTGTAAAGCTACTGCACACATGACTTTGGACTTGACATTTGGGTGCTGGAAAGAAACCAAACAGTAAATTCACTGCAATAATCCCAGATAAATGGCCTGATCACTGGTGAAGCTTAGATAGTTAAGTGATCTACACTTAAGTACGAAGACGCTGAAAACAGGCTCCGAGCGCCGGTGCTTTGGCAACCGACTGAGAGCCGGAAAAAAACAACATCCGAGGGTGGACGGCTACACCTGAGAACCAATCAAGGTTGACCTTAAACTGCATAATTTACAGTTAAAGCTCAGCCTTTCCTAGGCCCGATGTAAAGTTCAGGGCTCAACCTTGGACATTCAACCAAAAAACTTGTCATACAGTAAAGTTCATCATCATCTCTTTGGGCTTTTATGTACTTTATCAGTGATGTTTACACTTTACACTGTAAATGACATGAAAACGGCCAGTTCTCTGTAAAACTGTATGATAAAATTGTAAAGTTTCATGGTAAAATTGTAAAATGTACATTTCAGCAGCAGGTGCTGACATGCTAACATGTCTCTTGACAAATAGAAGCTTGTAGCTAACAGCTAGCATGTTTAAGCTAACAGGTGGGTATACTACTTTGTTTACATTTATATTTGCAGCATTTAGCAGACGCTCTTATCCAGAGCGACTTCCATGTCCTAATTACAGGGACGGTCCCCCCTGGAGACACTCAGGGTTAGGGGTCTTGCTCAGGGACCCAGTGGTGGTAGTGCTGGAGGTGGGATTCGAACCTGGGACCTCTTGAGCCATAGGTCCATAGGACAAGCACCCATCACTAGACCACCACTTTGTTACTTCTTTAGCGTTAGCAAAATTAGCACTTTGGATTCCTCATTTAAAATGAATATGTTGTCAGGCTTGTTGTTTGGAAGCTAGTAGCTCCTTGTTAGCATCACTGTGCCACAGTTTAATTTATAGACTAATGTTTCTTAATTTAAACTGGAGACATAATACGCTGTCATGTATGGCGGCTAGTAGCTCATGATACATAACGCAAAGTCTTGGCTACAGTTTCATTCCTGGGCTGACTTTCTTCAACATTTTTGTTTCTTAAGATCAACAAAACCCATCTTTATGATGAATGGAGGGCAGTGTTACTTTATTAGCCTGATAAAATGTTACTCACAGCAAAATTCCTTTAACCTTCAGTTTTTCCTGCTTTAAACACTGGCTACCAAACATTACTTGGTAGCTAGGACCCAGTAAGACTGAAAGTGAAAGTGACTATTTGTCATCGTGAACAGCACATAGGGAACCACAATAAAATACATCCTCAATATTTAACCAACAAACACTGTCTAGCAGGGGGCAAACATGTTCAGTACCCGGGGAAGCAGTGATGGGGACAGTACCCTGTTCAGGGGTACCTCAGGCAACCTACTGGTTCGAGATTTAAACCCATTAAACAGTGCATCCAATTTTTCTTTATTTCTATGTCAGGTTGCCTGATGCCAAATGTTATGATTTCAGGCTCACAGGCGGTGCTGGAGTCTATCCCGGCTCTCACAGGGTGAAAGGCGGGACACAGCCTGGACAGGTCACCAGACCATCACAGGGCAATCACACTCACACCTAGGGGACAACTTAACATCTCCAGTCCACCTGACCTGCAGATCTTTGGATGGTGGGTGGAAACCGAAGCTCCTGGAGGAAGCACACACATGTCCACTCCACACAGAAAGGTCCCGGACCGTCCCGCCTGGGAATCAAACCCAGGACCTTCTCACTGTGAGGCAACAGTGCCACCCACTGCGCCACCTTGTGGCCTGAAACAACAAACAGTGCAATTGAACCCAGAAGAGTGGTTTGAAACACAACACTGATTGAGACAGTAATTGATTAGTATTAGTATTGATTGATTAGTACTGATTAACGTTGTAATGGAATAAAGTAGCAGGGTTTTTGTATGTGATGCAGTCGGGGAACCTTAATATGAGAAACCATGAAAATTCAACCAAAAGCTCGTGGACTCGTGCTTTACTGTGAAGTATGTGGTCGTCTTTTTTAATGTTTAATGATTCCAACAGTAAAGTTTATCATTTAGACTGTAAAGGTTTCTCAGAGAATCATGAGAATCCTTTAATTATTGACTTTATAACCAAACAGAAAATTCACGACAATAATAATCCCAGATCAATGGCCTGATTTGTGGCTTTATAATTTAATTTTTGGTGAGCAAGAAAGTGAGATGGTTCATGATGTCTGGAAGCTTGGCAGTTGTTTACTGTTCAATTTTAGCATTTAAAAATGTTTTTTTTTTAAAAATCATTCCTCTGTCAACTCCTCTGCCAGTAATAACATGCATCCTGTTCTTTCCTGTTCTGTTTTGAATAGAAGTCAAGAATTAGACTAAAAGAAAAAAGAAAAAAAATCCTTCTTAATATAGAATTTTCATTAAAATCTGGAAAAAATAATCACTAAACTGAATCTAAAACAAAAACTATATTCCTGAAAAATAGACTTTTTAACGAAAATAAATAATAATTTAGCATTTTGTGTATGTCCTTCCATCTATCCATCCATCCATCCATCCATCCATCATCTGGGCTGTTTATAATTAACCAGGGAGGTTATTCCTGAATGGGTTGCCAGTTCTTCACGCAGATCAACACACACATCTAGGGTCTGGTTTCTCATCTCCAGTCCACCTGACCTGTCTCTGGATGGTGGGAGGAAACCGGAGAATCCACAGAAACCCCACACAGACACGGGGAGAACATGTCCACTCCACAAAGAAACAACCCAGACTGGGAATCGAACCCACAACCTTCCTAATAACCACCATCAGTGGAAAAATAACTTTTTCCTGCCACACTCCACATATAATTCCAGATGTAGTGCTGAAGACGCAGGAACGACCTGGTGATAAAAATCAACATCAGGAAACATCATCTTCTCTGATGTACATCTAAGCACTTCAGACACATTGGAACTAAAATTCAGCCACAAACGTGTCATCAAATGGATGGAAATCTGCTAAAGCGTTGGTGAATTTTGTGAAAATGATCTGAAAGCATTAAAAGCTGCTTCAGGCATTTTAAGCAGGATCTCCTCTGATCAGACAAAGAAGGAGCAGAGTGCCAAATTAGTGTGATCAGTCACACACACACACACACACACACACACACACTGGTGTGGCATTTTGCAGGCGCAGTGTTTGGTTTAGTCGTGCAGAAAATGAAGTCATGCAAATGTGTGATTTCCATGCGTTTGCTGGTGAATTAGTGCGCCTGTAAAGGAGCGCAGTGGAGGAAGAAAAGCTGTTTGTTTTCAGCCTGTATGGGAATTTCAGAGCATTAGTCACAGACCGGCTCCTCATAAATCACTCATTTAAAGCAAAGTGTGCTTCTTTCACACCCTGCAGACACAGGAAACATCACGGCGGGTGATGGACACCGACGGATTGGACCGAACTCTTATCAGTGGAGCCGTGATGATATTATTCCTGTGGTTTTATTAGAAGAGTGTTGTCTTTAGTCTGCCCTCGCCACGGTTGTGAAAGGATGTTGTTTTAATTTGATACTGTATAAATGTCATTAGGTAATAATAAGTTTATCAGTGTGTGTATGTATAACAATACTGACATTATTGTAATATTACATATATTACAATTTTCACAACATTCACTTATGCTTTAACTGATTTTCATATGCACACACACACACACACACACACACGCACACACACACACACACACACACACACACACACACACACACACACACACACACACACACACACACACACACACACATCTTTTCTTTTCTTTTCTTTTCTTTTCTTTTCTTTCCTTCTTTATCTCTTTCCCCTGCAGTCCCATCCCTAAAACACTGGCTGTATAATTTCATCCAGCAGGTGGCTCTTTAATACCTTCCAAAACATTTAAAGCCTCCAAACTGGAAGAGAAACCAGAGAGCCAGATCTGTAATCTACCAAATACTCTCACTATTTCTTCTTATTATATTATATTATATTATATTATATTATATTATATTATATTATATTATATTATATATAGAGGATCAGTGAACTTATGGATATTTTAAGATTAACAGTGATGTTATGTATCAGTGCAGCTCTTCATCAGATATTCAGTACAATATATTATATTTATATATATATAATATTTATATATATATATATTTATATATATATATATATATACAATTATTTCAGACTTTTTTTCAGAAAGAGATGGAGAATTTAGAAATAATTAAAATTGAAAATATTTGTGACAATATATGTACAATGTTGAGCAAACACATTATTATTATTAATATTATTATTATTATTATTATTACTAATTATTTAGTTATAGTATATATATATATATATATATATATATATATATATATATATATATATATATATATATATATATATATATGTATGTGTGTGTGTGTGTGTGTGTGTGTGTGTGTATATAATATTTTCATTTATTACTATTATTATTATTATTTATTATTATTATTATTTGTTATTATTATTTATTTATTTATTTTACATAAATGGAGTAGTAAAGCTCATGCCCTCAGTGTAATATGTCGAGTAATATATTTCAAAAACCTAATATTGTTTATCCTGCATACGGATGTTGTAATCCGGCGGTCAGTATTAGACCTTCTCTCCTGAGGATTCAGAGCTGTGGTTTGATCTGAGGTTTGGAGCTGAGAGCAAACAAAGACCACACAGACAGCCCAGCCTAGAAAAAAATTAGATAAATGAATAAATAAATAGCCAGAACTGAATCTGAACTTAAACAGCACTAAACCAGCTCTTAATCAGTTCTCATGACATTAATGCAGCACTAAACCTACATTAAACCACCCTGAATTTCCACTAAACACTAAACCAGCAAAAAAACAAACCTGGAATATGCCGGTACTAAACTGAAACTAAACATGAATCAGCTAACACTAAACCTGGAATATACCTAGACTACACAGGGATTCCGTTTGGACTAACCATTTCTAAATCAGCAAACCTGAAGATCAAACCAGGATTAAACTCCGTCCCTAATCCAGCTATTAAACCAGAGCTAAACCAGAATTAAACCTGCACCAAACCAACATGGAGTCTGCACTAAACCAGAATTAAACCTACACTAACTCAAGCTTAAACCTGCTCTAAAGCAGCAGCTCTTTCAGCCTCCATTATTGACTGATGAGGGAGATCAGCCTTATCACGCTAAGATCATGTTGAAAATCCTGTTGCACGACCACATGATCAATCAAACCCGAGACTAAACATCAGGAAATTGTCCAGCTTGTCTGATTACATGCTGCTGATTCTGCTCAGTTATTCCTTTTCTACGATGTAAAAATTAACAGGAGACAATCTCCCGTATTTACACCAACGTGGGTGACAAACCACGGTGAGAAGAAAAGACAGAACTAAACCAGCATTAAACCTGCTCTGAATCAGAATTAAACCAGAACTAATCCAGCAAAATGAACCCACTGAATCAGAATTAAACCAGCATTAAACCTGCGCTGAATATGAATTAAACCAGAACTAAACCAGCAATGAACCTGCACTGAATCAGAATTAAACCAGAACTAAACCAGCACTAAACCTGTGCTGAATATAAACTAAACCAGAGCTAAACCAGCAATGAACCTGTACTGAATCAGAATTAATCCAGAACTAAACCAGCATTAAACCTGCTCTGAATATGAATTAAACCAGAACTAAACCAGCATTAAACCTGCACTGAATCAGAATTTAACCAGAACTAAACCAGCATTAAACCTGCGCTGAATATGAATTAAACCAGAACTAAACTAGCATTAAACCTGCACTGAATCAGAATTTAACCAGAACAAAACCAGCAATGAACCTGCTCTGAATCACAACTAAACCAGAACTAAACCAGCATTAAACCAAAATAAAACCAGGACTAAACCAATATTAAACCTGAGCTTTCAGAATCAGAATCAGAATACCAGCTTCTGACAACTTAACATCAGTTCACTCCGGTGTCTTTATAATCTAATGATCCAAATTCAGTTCAAACAGTTTATTGTAAACCTCAAAAGCATTAATGTATTGTACCTCAAAAAATCTCTCTCTCTCTCTATATATATATATATATTTTTTTTTTTTTTTTTTTTTTTTTAAATGTAAAATATTTTATGTTATATTTTCAGTTTCAAGTTCAAAATTCCTTCAAATATTTTTTTGAAGATTTTGGGTGCTTAAAGGAAAAGTCAGTTTTTCAGGCCAAAAAGATCTAATTTAGGTTTTTTTTATTCATACTGCTGTCAAATATCAAATATGACCCAAATTAACCTTCATATATCCAGTATAACATTCTCAAATATTTTCATTTTTGTATAATTTGGGCCCCTTAATAGTCATTCCATATTAGTCCAAAAGAATCCCCCTGTTACTTTTGCGCTCCTGTTAAAACGGGTCAGACTGGACCGCTACGGTGTGCGCGTGGACAGAGGTCATGACCTGAGCTGATCAGATGTTCAGGGAGCAGAGAAACCCTGAAACCCTGGGCCTTCATCAGCAGAATGAGAACGGTGGACAGCTTGGGAGAAATGGAGGTTTGTTCTCTCTGACCACCACGGCTGATGTACTTCTGTGTGAGATCAGAAAAGCAAGATTTTGGCCCCCAAAAAAGGTGCACACCGTGCCAAACCTGCAGAAAAAAATAAAAAACCAGTGCCATCAAGACTCTCTCCTGACTGACATGCGCCCCGAGCCGCTGGAAGACGATAATTAGAGCGTCAGATTAAAGCCTGACAGCAGAACACCGGCGGCTTAATATACAAGTGAAGCGAATGCACATAATCAAAACACTTTGTTCGCCCTGTTCGCTCGGCGCTTTCCAGACAGGCGGTGCTTATTACAAACACACAATTTGCTCTGAGAAGAGTGTGTTATGAAGCGGATTTATGAGGCCTGAGACGCCCTCACCGCGACACTGCAGTAAACTGATTCACAGGCCTGATCACCACAGAGGAAATCCTCATTTTTAGCACTAATGAGCCACAGCTCTGCAGGTGAACAGAGGTCCGCATACCTGGAGTGGACGTTAGCAGACGCCGTGCATTTTCCAGTCCGGATACAAATTTCCAGCTAACCTGGTACCCTCTAGCCTAATGTTTAAAATTCTAGGCTTAGGATTGGTCTGTGAATTGATCTCAGAAGTATTTTCTCAAGTAGAAAAATACATTTGGCACGTAAACTATACAAAGTATCACATCCAAAAGATCAGTTCCAAGCACTGCAGGATCACGGAAACAGGCTGATTTCAATTGTTGCTGAACAGCTATCGTTAAACACGGTTGAGTATTTCGTCAAGCAGGTATTAATCTGTGAATTAATAGGTACTAATGCGAAATTAATAGTTAATAAATGCTGAATTAACAGGAAGAAAGTCTAAATTAATAGGTGAGCAAATAATATGTAATAGGTAATAAGTAAATAAAATAGGTAAATGCTTTAAGACAGGTAAGAAACACACAATAGGTAATAAATGCTGAATTAAAAGGTAATAAATGCTTTATTAATAGGTAATAAATGCTAAATGAACCCCCAGTTCTGAAAACGTCGGATGAGTGTTTCCCCCTCGTCTACAGCTGAAGGTGTTGGAGAATTTTGCATTCTTCATCATGTTAAAATGTTAAAACGCGTTTTAGAGTTGATTTGGTGGAAAACCGTCAGATCCGTCAGACCTTAATGGGTGAAGTTTGATTAAACGAACGCAATGCATCCCCCCCCACACACACACACACACACACCCCACCCCAACAGCAGCCTCCCTGCAGGAGCTTTTACTGAGAAACAGACGAAAGTGGAGCTGATGAAAGATTAATGAACAGCTTTCAGTCTGGATGAGCTCCATAGTTCTGCTCATGAAGCAAAAAAGAAGAAGTCACTTACTTTCAGAACATACACAAGACACATTATTACACACACACACACACATATATAATATACATCTTATCTACATATATAACATATATATAAATCTTTGGGATCATAAAAATTTTACTAAAATTATATGTATTTGTATGTGTGTGTGTGTGTGTGTGTGTGTGTGTGTGTGTGTGTGTGTGCAATGTTGTTGGAGAAATGCTGAAGTGACACACACACTGTGTGTGATTTCTGTCTAAAGTGAAACAGAGCACACTGATCTCCAAAACTGCACTAATTCCCTGGAATCGAATGGCACTAAATTGCCAACCTGACGTTTATTACCCATAATCCCCCTGTTGCTACAAGCGACTGTTTGAGAAAACACTCGGTGTGTGTGGTAGTGTGTTTAGAATCGCACAGAACCGCCCAGACCTGCCCTTTTATACACCTCCTTAATGAGGAAAGTGTGTGTGTGTGTGTGTGTGTGTGTGTGTGTGTGTGTGTGTGTGTGTGTGTGTGTGTGTGGATTTGAGGAGTTCTTAAAGATGTGGGCTGAAGCCATAAAGCTCACCACACCCAAGAGAGCAGAGCTCCCCTGACACACACGCAGGGTTCACCTGTTTTTAGGCTGATACTGTTTATTGTAGTTTATTACTGGGGGCTGGACTTTAGGGTATCAGGCATGAAGCTTCATAAGCCCTTTATAACAGCTGACATTAAACTACACAGATATAAAAAGGGCTTTTATTGCTTTAATGAGACTGCAAAGCCTTTATTATTGCAAAGACTTTATTATTTCATAGACATGAACCCAGGTTAATAAGAGCTGCACTAAAGAGCTTATGAAGATCTTATGAAGATCTTATGAAGATCTTAGGAAGGTCTAATGAAGGTCTAATGAAGGTCTAACTAATGAAGGTTGACTGTGCGCTGCGGACTGTAAGTGAGGTTTACTGATGCTGAAAATAAACTACATTGATATTTAGAGCGAGGGCTCCATCCCCAAGATTTATTGTTGTTAGACTGCTAGCTGAATGGTCAGCATTTATAGACACTCGATTATTGTAGATTAGATTTAGTAACGGTAGTTTAGACTGAGCTACTGTAGTTTAGACTTGGTTATCATAGTTTAAACTTGGTTAGTGTAGTTTAAGCTCAGTTAGTGTAGTTTAAACTTGGTTAGTGTAGTTTCAACCCGGTTATTGTAGTTTAAACTCGGTTAGTGTAGTTTAAACCCGGTTATTGTAGTTTAAACTCGGTTATTATAGTTTAAACTTAGTTAGTGTAGTTTAAGCTCAGTTAGTGTAGTTTAAACTCGGTTAGTGTAGTTTAAACTTGGTTAGTGTAGTTTAAACTCGGTTATTGTAGTTTAAACTCAGTTATTGTAGTTTCAACTCGGTTATTGTGGTTTAAACTCGGTTAGTGTACTTTAAACTCAGTTATTGTGGTTTCAACTCAGTTAGTGTAGTTTAAACTCAGTTAGTGTAGCTTAAAAACTCGTTACTGTAGTTTAAACTCGGTTATTGTAGTTTAAACTTGGTTAGTGTAGTTTAAACTTGGATATTGTAGTTTAAACTCGGTTAGTGTAGTTTCAACTTGGTTAGTGTAGTTTAAACTCGGTTATTGTAGTTTAAACTTGGTTACTGTAGTTTCAACTCGGTTATTGTAGTTTAAACTGAGTTAGTGTAGTTTCAACTTGGTAGTGTAGTTTAAACCTTGGTTATTGTAGTTTAAACTCGGTTATTGTGGTTTCAACTCGGTTAGTGTAGTTTAAACTCAGATATTGTAGTTTCAACTCGGTTATTGTAGTTTCAACTCGGTTAGTGTGGTTTAAACTTGGTTATTCTGGTTTAAACTCGGTTAGTGTAGTTTAAACTGCTATTGTGAAGCTAAACTCCGGTTATTGTAGTTTCAACTCAAGTATTGTAGTTTGAACTGGTTAGGTTTACTTTAAACCGGTTAGTGTAGTTTAAACTCAAGCTAGTGAGTTTAAACTCGGTTATTGTAGTGTAAACTCGGTTATTGTAATTTTCTACATTAACCTTTTTTTAGCATTGTTGCCACTTTGGATTTACATGTTTTGGTTACCACGGTGACAGCTGTATGCCTGCATGTGTGTTCGGAATTAAATTAAATTTATCAGATGCTGCCGACTGATGAAGAGTGTGTGAAATGTGCTGGAATTTAGCCTCGACTTGCTCAGAAGGCCGAGAGGATGAATTATCCCGTCTCTCTTCACTGCACACACACCAGCAGAGCTTCAGAAACATGTGCTGGCACACACACACAGTACACACACACACACACACACACACACACACACACACACACACACACACGCACACACACACACACCACTGGACTCAACAACAACTGGTTTCCATTAGCACATCACATAATCTGACAGATCCAGACTCTCTCTCTCTATCTCTCTCTCTCTCTCTCGCTCTATATCTGTCTGTCTCTCTCTCAACACTGTACATCTGTTCACCCTCTCTCGCCCTTCTCTTGCCCCTCTCTCTCTCTCTCTCTCTCTCTCTCTCTCTTTACTCTCTCTCACTCTATATCTGTCTCTCTCTCTCTCTCTCTCTCTCTCTCTCTCTCTCTTCATATCTGTCTCTCACTCTATCTGTCTTTCTCTCTCTCTCTCCCTCTGTCTCTCTCTCTGGCCCTCTCTGCCCTGCCCTCTCTCTGTCTCTCTCTCTCTCTCTCTCTCATTGTCTCTCGCCCTCTCTCTCATCTGCGGCCTTCCTTTTGCCAACATGCTTTCAATTTCATTTCAATTCCGTCTTCTGAAATATGCACTCAGCCGCAGGGATTTCGGGTCTCATGCTAAATCTGACAAATAATGTCTCCATAGTGCAATATTCCACCGGCGGCTCAGGACGGTTTGTGCAGCCGTAATGAATTTATGAAGCTGCAGGTTTTTATGTTTACCGCACGCTTTCATTTAGCCGCACATTACTGCAGCTACGGCAGAGTAAAGCTGTCTGCAGGAGTGAATTTGTATCACTGACGGAGATACAACTTTATAATGGCTTTGATAGAGCACGTGTGTGTGTGTGTGTGTGTGTGTGTGTGTGTGTGTGTGTGTGTGTGTGTGTGTGTGTGTGTGTGTGTGTGTGTGTGTGTGTGTGTGGTCATGTATGCAGCAGGAGGCAGTTACAGAAACAACATTAGTTAATTCATTCACACGACTAAAGTGTGCTCACTTCAGAGAAAATTACAAAGTTCAGAGGAAATTGAAACCTCCCACAGATTTGCATGATCAACAAAGACATGTCTGAGTTCTAAACATGTGAAGTCAATACTGTTACTGTAGTTATTACAGCTATATCGTAGTTTAATACTGCCATTGTAAGTTTAATCCTGTTTACTGTAGTTTAATACTGTTTACCGTAGCTTTCAGTCACTGGTTCACTGGGAAGCGTGAAGAACACTGTTTACTAGCGGTCATGCTTTCATCAGAGCGCTTAATACTGTTTACTAGCTGTGTTAGCTACTGCAGTTTAATATCGTTTACCGTAAAGTTTAATACGTTTAATGTAGTTTATTGCAGCTTCTACCGTAGTTTAATACTGTTTACTGTAGTTTGAAACATTGGTCGTAGTTTAATACCGTTTACCGGTAGTTTAATCCCGTTTCATCGTAGGGTTTAATACCGTTCACTGTAGTTTAATACTGTTTGATCGTGGAGTCAGTCATCGTTCACCCAGTTTAATACTGTTTACTGTAGCTTAACAATGTTTAACGTAGTTTAATAATGCTCATTGTAGTTTAATACCGTTTAATGTAGTTTAACACACTACCATTGTAGTTTAATATGGCTTACTGTAGTTTAATACTGCCCATACAGAAGTTTAATACTGCTTACCGCAGTTTAATACCGTTTACCGTAGTTTAATACTGTTTACCGTAGCTTCATCACTGTTTACCATAAGCCATCATCGTTCACTGTAGTTTAAACAGCTACCATAGTTTAATACCGTTTATCAGGTTTATCATTATTTATCGTATAGTTAACACTGCCCGTTGTAGTAATAATACTGCTTAATGTAGTTTAACACTGTTTTACCGTAGTTTAATACTGCTTCTACCGTAGCTTCATCACTGCTCATTGTAGCCAATACTGTGTCACTGCGAAGCCATCACTGTTTACCATAGTTTAATACTCGTTCATCATTGCAGTTTAACACAGTTTACCGTAGTTTAATACTGTCACTAGTTTAATATCATCACCGAGTTTAACCCGTTTACTGTAGTTTAATACAGTTTACCGTAGTTAATACGCTCATTGTGTAGTTTAACACAGTTTATCGTAGTTTAATACCGTTTGACCGAAGTTTATCACTGCTTACTGTAGTTTAATACTGCTCATTGTAGCGCCATCATCGTTTACTGTGTCAATACCGTTTACCTAGTTTACCGTTCATTGTGGTTTGGGGCTATAGTCATCGTAGTTTAACACTGCTTACCTGTAGTTTAACACTGCTTACTGTAGCGAACACTGTTCACTAGTTGTTTAATACTGCTCACGTAGTTTAATACAGTCACTGTAGTTTCATCATCGCCTACTTGTAGTTTAATACTGCTTACCAGGTTTACTGTTTTACTGTAGTTTAACTTTATTGATCATAGTTTAATAATTGCTACTGTAGTTTAATACGTTTTACTGTAATTTATTACTTTTTAGTGTAGTTTATTCTTGGTTAATGTAGTTTGTTATTGTTATCTGTAGTTTAATATTACTTTGTAAAGTTAATTATTGCCTAGTATAGTTTATTACCACTTAGTGTAGTTTACTAATGTTTAGTGTAGTTTGGAATTGAGTAATTAAACGTTTGTTTTGACTTATTTGAGTTAATTATTGCTTACTGTAGTTTATTGTTGTTGGAGTAGTTATTCGTTGAGGGGTTTGTTTTGCTAAGTGTATTTTATTGTTGAATATTTGTGTCTAATTAGGTTTATTATTTGTGAGTAGTTTGTTTTTCTTACCATGGTTTATTATTGTTTAGAATAGTTTATTATTGCTCACAGTAGTTTATTTTTTGTCAGAGCAGTTTGTAAATTGATTGATCTTGGTTACTGTAGTTTATTATTGCTCAGTGTTTTTTAAACGGTTAATGATGAGTTTGTTTTTGCTTATTACACACGGTTGTTTACTGTAGTTTAGAACTGATTCGTAGACTTTGTTATCTATATGCTTTCATGTAGTTTGTTATGGGTATAGTTTGAGAATAGTTTGTTGCTGCTTGCTGTACTGCATTACTGATTAAAGTTTAAAGTTCGCAGTGCTGCACTATAGGAAATAAACCACACGAAACATTAGTGCACGAAGAAGACAAACTACACTGAACTACAGTCAAGACGGAGAAGGGCTAAACTGCACCACAATCATGTCCAAGCTTGTCCCTCTAGGCTGGATGTGGGGAAGGTGATGGAACATAAAAATGGAGGACTCCAGTGAGATGTGTTCAGTGTGTAAGGAGTCTGTTCTGAAAAAGAGAGAGATCGGGGGGAAAGTGTTCAAAAGTGAGGATGTGAGGACTCCACGGTGATGAAGTGTTTGTGCTCTTGTTAATCCCCCATCTCTGGACCTAAGACATCAGGCCTGAGGGGACGGCCAACAGGTCTCAGTTTAAGAAGACACACACACACACACAACACACACACACACACACTACTCTGCCTCTCCTCCCTCCCCGCCTGACCTCCCGATCCAAGGTGCAGGCCTGTTTCACTTTGCACGGCACAAGCCGGCACAGCTAGTTTGGTTTTAAGGAAGGCTATTTTGTTGTGCTGCGGCATGCACAGAGCTTGTAATACCTGGGACAAATCTGTGCTCAACAGATTCATTTGCAAACTAGACTAACAGGGGTTCAATCCAGCTAGGAAGAGTACACTTTTGTTGGGCGTATAAGGTAAACCAATCGCTGGATTAGAGACTCACTATTGAATGAGTGGAATGAGGCAACTGCAAAAAGTGTAAAGTGTGTGTGTGTGTGTGTGTGTGTGTGTGTGTGTGTGTGTGTGTGTGTGTGTGTGTGCGAGAGCAGTGATTCAAATTGTCCTTTTCACCCACTAAACACACAGACATTGTGTTTCTTCTGCTATCTGTCTGTCTGTCTGTCCATCTGTCTATCTGTCTGCCTGCCTGTCTGTCTGTCCATCTATCAACCTTGTAAAATCCAGTCAAATTTGTAAAATAAATAGAAAAATGAAAAGAAATAAATACATATAATATAATATAATATAATATGATATAATATAATATGATATAATGTAATATAATATAATATAATATAATATGATATAATGTAATATAATATAATGTAATATAATGTAATATAATATAATATAATATATTGTGCAGTTTTTTAAATATGCATGTTTTTATTTCTATTTATTATTATGTATAAGCATAAATAACTTGATGCTTGATTTTTAAAATAACCTTTATAATTATTTACCCCGTATGAAGCTGTATTAGAAGAAAATAGTGTATTTATTTATTTATGAATCTGTTTGTTTATTTATTTATGTTGTTTTGTTTTATTTAAGTGGCCTTAGCTTCATCCTGTCCAGCCTGCAGGAAAACACTTAACCAGTTTGCATTTTTCACCTGGACCTCCCACCACGCCCGTCCACCAGCTCCACTCACAGACCCGGTCCCCTCTCATGGTCCACCATTTCTGAGTGACTCTAAGCTTTACTGGACATAAAAATCCGTTCAACAAAGGCAAATGAAATCTTTAGCCAGGCTGGATTTCTGCAGAGAAAGCTCGGTGGAGGCGAATAGAAGGGCCGAGCAGGAAAAAAAATGTGAAATGAAAAGAAAAATGAAAAAAAAGTGGGTCAGGGTCTGTCAGAAATCTGAAGAATTAATTTCAGCTTTTCTTTTTTTTTTGAAGTCATCTGAAAGTTTATTCTCGGGGAGGCATTAAGACAACAGCCCGCAGCGCGAGTCCTCCGGAGGATAGATTTCTGCGCCATATGGATGGGGAATAACCTCAGAAAAAAGGAGGATTTCACCCATCCGTGTCCGGAATGTCTTGCGGTCCGTGAGCGATGTTCTGCAGCCAAGTTTTCCGCCGAGCTGTGGAAGGTTTTCTGACAAAGGAGGAGTGTATCTCAGCGGGTCTGACAGGTACATAAATAAACACTTCTCTTCAATCACTTCTTTTATGAAATATTGCAAAGTGTAGATTATATTATTGCAGAATTAAGCCTATATATCCAGAGAGTGGCAAAGGATGACTGTGGGTCTTTACTCTCTCTCTCTCTCTCTCTCTCTGTCTTTTCCCTCCTTCTCCTCTTTCCAGCACATTTCCAGCCAAAGATATGCCACTTCACTGGTAAACTGACTCCCAGTCTGGCGTTTTTCCATCAAAGATCTGCTTTACTTAACTAATGAAAGCATAAAAATACACCACTTTAGTAATTCAACGTCATGATGTTCTTAGCACCGCTCGGAAGCACTCTCCACATCTGAAAATGAATAACGATTACACGACTTCACTTTAGATGATACTTCATCCCCTGCTCTCGAAAAAGTTGGTTCCAGAAAACTTTGCAATTTCTTGCAGAACGCTGCTTTGCATTCATCAAATTGATTTTCTTCCAAATCAGACCAACAATTTTCATAGATTCTTCTTACTCCTGATTGCTTCATTGCAGCACCTGAACCACTCACACAAAAAACCAAGACAAGCAAAACTCTTCAAAAGGAACTGCTACTATCAGCTTAGAACCTTTTAATGATCAACTACAGACTCTACTTCATCAGCTTAGAACCTTTTAATGATCAACTACACTTACTATCAGCTTTCAAACCTTTAATGATCAACTACAGACTCTACTATCAGCTTCAAAACCTTTTAATGAACAACCAGACTCTACCATCAGCTTTGGGAAACCTTTAATGGACCAACTACAGACTCTACTATCAGCTTCAAACCTTTTAATGATCAACTACAGACTCTTACTATCAGCTTCAAACCTTTAATGATCAACTACAGACTCTACCATCAGCTTCAAACCTTTAATGATCAACCACAGACTCATCACCATCAGCTTCAAACCTTAATGATCAACTACAGACTCTACTTATCAGCTTCAAAACCTTTTTAATGATCAACTACAGACTCCTACTATCAGCTTCAAACCTTTAATGATCAACTGGGACTCTACTATCAGGCTTCAAACTCTTTTTAATGATCAACTACAGACTCTACTACATCGCTTCAAAACCTTTAATGATCAACTGACTACTATCAGCTTCAAACCTTTAATGATCAACTACAGACTCTACTATCAGCTTCAAACCTTTAATGATCAACTACAGACTCTGCATTATCAGCTTCAAACCTTTAATGACTGGGCTACAGACTCTACTATCAGCTTCAAACCTTTTTAATGATCAGTTCATAGACTCTACTATCAGCTTAAACCTTTTAATGATCACTTACAGACTCTACTATCAGCTTCAAACCCTTTAATGATCGACTACAGACTCTACTATCAGCTTCAAACCCTTTAATGATCGACTACAGACTCTACTATCAGCTTCAAACCTTTTAATGATCAACTACACCCTACTATCAGTAGCTTCAAACCTTTTAATGAACAACTACAGTAGACTCTACTATCAGCTTTAAAACCTTTAATGACCAAATCTACAGAGACTCTACTATCAGCTTCAAACCTTTAATGATCAACTGACTCTACCATCAGCTTCCTTTCCAAACCTTTTAGAATGATCAACTACAGACTCTTACTATATCAGCTTCAAACCTTTAATGATCAACAACTACAGACTTACTATCAGCTTCAAACCTTTAATGATCATCAACTACAGACTCTAACATCAGCTTCAAAACCTTTTAATGATCAACTACACTTTACTATCAGCTTCAAACTTTAATGATCAACTACAGACCTACCATCAGTTTCCTTCAAACCTTAATGATCATCAACTACAGACTCTACCATATCAGCTTCAAACCTTTAATGATCAACTACAGACTCTACTATCAGCTTCAAAACCTTTTAATGATCAACTACAGACTCTACTATCAGCTTCAAACCGTTTAATGAACAACTACAGACTCTACTATCAGCTTAAACCTTAATAAAAATGTAATTTATTTTCTGTCTTGATGATCCAGTGTGGACCAGTGGAGGTCAGGTTCTAAGTTCGGTTTGTTCCTGAGGTTCTTCCTCCAGTTTTTTTTCGCTCAGTAAAGGCTCGGACCAAATTCTGCAAGGCTGTTATGTGACAACAGTGCAACATAAATAAAACGTCCACACTGAGATTGCTATTTTTGAAATTGTGAAATTTTCTTTGCATTTTGGTTGTTTGTCCATTCAAGCAAAGTTTAAGGGCCACATTTTGGGAAAGATCTTCCTAAAAACAGGAAACTCAGTTTTAATTTAGTTTCCCAGAGTGGACGGGAAAACTGAGCCAAAAGCTCACAGACTCTTAAACTCCACCAACACAATAAGCTACTTTTCTTTGGCTCTCACCTTTACTTCTTTACACCTCGTATCTTATGCGCTTCGCAGCAGTAAAAAATTCGCTCCCATTTTTTTAAATCTATGAAATATGGCAAAGACAGTCAGACAAGTGTAAATAGTCATTTTGCAGCAACAAGATGATTCCCAAGAAATATAAAGATGTGTTTCATGACTATTGTCCACATCTCAGATCACCAAACAAGCACTCCATGCCAGTAAATGCCAGCTGGTGTGTTAGCCTAACAAAACTGAAGTTTAAACCAACCGCAATCGTGAAATGTTTGGAGCAGCAGCCTCTGTCAGAACCTCTCCACCAAGCCCAGGCCGTCCGGGAGCTTTTGCGTCGATACTGCTTTGAAGTGCAGGACGGCAGCGGCAAACTGGAGGGAAGAAAGAGAGGCGAGTCCAGCGGCAGCTAAGGCCTTGCATCAGCTCTCGCATCGACACAGGGCTCAGCTTTGATATGCTGATCCGCCGCCGTGCCTTCCCAAGGTGACCCCGGTCCTGCCCTGCCAGCGCTGCCGCAGTGCCGAGCCGGAGCCTTCAATCCTCTCTGCTTCCAAGTGCTTTTATTCTGGCTTACGGATCTCTGAAAGACCCTTAATGTAAGCCTCCATTTTCCACAAAGGCCCTCGTCGTAATCCCTCCACCGTTCGGAAAATGAACAGTGCAATTATTCATGCGGATGCGGGAAGCGATGGCGCCGAGACGCTCTCTTGTAAACAGTAAGGCAAATCGTTTTGGCAATAACTATGCTGAGATTTGCGTCGGGAGGGCGAGGACGGACGGGATTAGGGACGAGTATATTAGAGGGACGGCTCAGCTTGGACGGTTTGGAGGGAAAGTGAGAGAAGCGAGACAGTGTTGGTTTGGACGTGTCCAGAGGAGAGACGAGGAGTATATCAGGAGAAGGATGTTGAAGATAAAGCTGCCAGGAAAGAGGAGAAGAGGAAGGACAAAGAGGAGGTTTATGGATGTGGTGAGAGAGGACATGCAGGCGGTCGGTGTGAAAGAGGAAGACGGAGAGAACAGGAAGACAGATGATGAACCATGGCGACCTCTAATGGGAGCAGCTGAAAGGAGAACAAGAAGCGTTTCGGAGGCAAAAACCTTTCGGCTACTTTGAGCACATTCAGCGACAGAGAACAACATCGCTAATCAATCACTAATCAATCTCTTTGACTCCTTCTCTACATTTTAGCATGAAAGCTTGGATAGTTTGACTGAAAGACCTAACTTTATTGATCATGGTGTGATACTGTGTGATAAGCCACATTAAAAATCTGTGTAACATCTACAACAACTCCACAGTTAGTGAGAAGAAACGAGATAGAAATACTTCGACTCTGCTCTGGACATGTGCAGAGGACAGATGAAGGATGCTGAGGATGGAGAAGAGGTTCATGGATGTGGTGCGAGAGGACATGCAGGGGGACAGTGTGAAAGAGTAAGATGCAGAGGACAGGAAGACAGGTAGACATGGAAACAGACAATCTGCCATGGTGACTTCTAACGGGAGCAGCAGAATGAAGAAGAAGACGAAGAAGAAGGAGAAGAAGAAGAAGGAGGAGAAGAAAAGGGAGAAGAAGAAGAAGAAGAAGGAGAAGGAGAAGAAAATGGAGAAGAAGGAGAAGAAGAAGAAGATGTTAATTAATTAATTAATTTAAAAAGAATTCATGAATAAGAATTAATATTCTTATTAATGGATTTATTGCAACTATTATGCAACTATATGTCTATTACATATAAATTCAGTTTGTTTGTCACATGCACTGTTGGCAGAGGTGGCCTAGTGACCTCGAGTAAGATACTGTGCCCATCACTGCTCCCCGGGTGCTGGATATGGCTGGACGGTGTGATAACGAATGACAACGAATGATAGTCACATTCCAGTACCAATTGCAGTGAAAATGGTCTCACTCTTTCTTTCGAAAGTTAACGCACCCCCTACAGGACAGGTGAAGCTTCCTGTCTGACTGTTTGGGAGGTTTGTTCCACTTTGCTCCGAGACAAAAGCGTCTCGGTCGCCTGGTTGCCGCCAGAGCGAGTCGAGTTTGTTTAAGGGAAGCTGTTTCTGTGCGCAGTTCGGTGGAAATGAATAATTACAGCCCAAATAAATACCAATTAAAGCGCAGTCATGGAGTCTCGCCACCAGACGCCACAATAAATTACAAAACCGGTTAATACTCCACTTTTTATTCCTTTTTTTGCTGGTTATCCGAGGTCATGAATCAGTCGTCATGTGCGTAGCATGTGATACGCCATGAGCATAATGTGTGATAAGTGTAAATGATTAGCTGGTACAGATAAGGACTATTCCATCAACTTAAACAAGCAAATGTATAAATGGATGTTGTTGTACTCTGCCGTTCTTGGCAATGAGTGGAACTTAAACATCACTACTTTAAATAAAAACAATCCCCTGAAATTGCACATAATGATTTTTTGGTAAATTTGAGAAAATAGAAATAAATTAATTGTTTCACTGGCAGTGAATCTGGCTGTGCAGTGAGACATTCTGAGACAAAAAAGAATATTAAGAATTAGGTTAAATAATTTTAAAATATTTTTACAAATTTATCTTGAGCTATCTCTAAGAACGTCAGGCCATCCAGTCAAATTGACTTAAATTTTCATTTTGAACTTTTTGAGTCTTTAATTAGCTTCTAGTTATAGTTAATTAGCTTCTTCTTTAACAAGTAAAAATAACAAAACTAAGATAATTCAGCTACAAACAACTCAAACAAATAAAAAAGAAGCTGAAAATGGCAATTTTATTGTTCATACTGCAATAGCAGAAGGAGAAAGAGTGACTGCACTATGTTCTGCCTTAATTACTGGGTGTTTTATTATTACTTTAGTTATTCTTTACAGTTATATATATATATATGTAGATGATGGTGATTGTTGGTTGGACATGCAAACTTCTCCTGAAGACCCAGGATGGAGACGCCTCTCCCAACAAAGCCAAGACAAGTTGGGACTCGGTTGTTTTGTCCAATGAGGTAAAACAAAAGGCTTCCAAATGTCCGGAGCCTGAAGCCGGGAGGTCCCTGATGTTAAATGCATATGGCCTATTGACCGTACAGCTTTGGGACTTTGCCTAAAAAGCAAGTGTGTCCCATTAGTTGGGAAGGTGCTTAATCCCTGGATTACCTGAGATAGCATCTCCAGCACTCTAAAAGCCCAGATTACTGAGCACAAGTCGGGTTCCATCTCACACATTAATCTTTAATAGCACCTAAATCGGACACACCCACCACTCACCCAAACACACAACAGCATCTGTGTGTGTGTGTTCATTGACAAGGGATGATGCTATTGATTTGGAGCGAGGTCTCCATTCCGGGACGAGCATATGGGTCACTAAAAGGATGTGGTCCATGGTCAGATGTTCAAATTCTTGCCTTATAGGCGAGAGAAAGGGTCTTTCTTTTCAGGATTAGTTGAAAAGTTTAGAGCAGCGGTTCTGCTTCCCTCCTGGAGATGAACCGTTTTTTTTTTGAGAAGGAAACTCACCAATCAGCGATGCCCTCCAGGAACACAGTTGGGAACCCATGATTTTGAGGGACCACAGCAGCAGAAACTGTCTCAGACGTGTGGATTTTAGTCTAATTTCACACTAAAAAGGGACCTCTTCCATCATTAGGATGCTCCCCTCGAAGGTACACCTTAAGTACCCTTAAGGAAACTCCATAGGTATCGCTTTTAAGGTGGACTGACTCTGTGCACCCCAGGTTCTCGATTTTCCTATTCCACTTGCAAAACATCAGGTTTAAGGCAGAAACCTTTTTTTTAAGCATATTTACGGTACAAAATTAGACCTTATGTTGCGCCTTTGAGGGAACTTTTGCACCGTTGAACCAAAAATGTGTTTTTTTTTCCTGAAATTGTATAATTTCTGGAGTTTTCTGGAAGGTTTCTGGACTAGTAGGGCTTTGTGATTTACTATCTTACTGTTTCTCAATTCCTATTAGAGCTTTTGAACTTCTTCTGTGAGCTGGACTAATTTTAAGGCTCTTAGCTTTGGTGTGAAGTGAAAGTGAACATGAAAGTGCCTACCTGCCATTGGGAAACAATGAAATGCAACCTCTGCTCTTCACCCAGCAGCGGGGGCAGCTAATTAAAGCCTCCAGAGAGCAGTGATGGGGTAACTCAAGGGTAACTCAGGGCCACTTACTGGTTTGGGATTCGAACCCACGAACTTCCAATCCTGGGGCTTCGTCCCTAAACAATAGACCCCCGCTTCCCCAGTGGCTTATAGCTGGATCCATTGCACGGGTCTTGGACTGACCCTCCTTTTCAAAAGTATATGAACAGCAATGCCACTCCATTTGTTTTTACTCTGCAAAGACAACATTTTAACTTTGAGATTAAAGGATTCAGATTTTCAGCTTTAAATCGTTACTTTTTACTTTAAGTTACATTAAACAGAGCACCTTTTGTATCTGACCACCCAGATATTTTAGGAGGGAGACTGTATTGAAGGCTTCTTCTCACGTCTCTTCCCAACAAGCCATATATTCAAACTCATCAATAGTTTTTTTTATTGCTCAAATTCATGAATGCACTTTGCCCTGGTTTCTGGACTTATTTTAGGCTTGTGATTTCCTACTATACAGATTAAATAAGAATAAACAGAAATAGAAGATCTAACTATTCTATTGTTTTTATTCTTTGAAAATATCAGGTACCTGGTGTTCCAGTGATCAGCACTGTTGCCTCACAGGGAGAAGATTCTGGGATCGGTTCCTAGTTTGGGTGTAGCGTCTGGAGGTTCTCCGCGGGTTCCTCCTACAATCAGGCGTGACTGCAATCTATCCGGGGTGCTTTTATTCACATAAAATTCATTACAGGTGCAGAAAAACTAGAATAAAAATGAGAAAAAAGGAAACTCCCAGAAAAACAGTACCTAAATTAAATTTAAAAAGTGTTTCTGTGTCTTTTCAAATCTTCTGCCATCAAACAAAGAATCTACTTCTGAGTGTTACTGAAT
The DNA here is from genome assembly GCA_017165825.1 of Hepsetus odoe. Taxonomy (NCBI): domain Eukaryota; kingdom Metazoa; phylum Chordata; class Actinopteri; order Characiformes; family Hepsetidae; genus Hepsetus; species Hepsetus odoe. The sequence goes on from CM029376.1 coordinate 2,033,395, forward strand.
AAAACAGTATACGGAGGTGTAAATTCATGTACACTAGTTTTGTTTAATTAAAAATTTAATCAAGCAGTGGATCATGATGGTAAACCAATGGTAGATGGCAGATAAAGATTTTATTGATTACTTATTATGTATTTATTTTCATTCATTCATTGTTATTCTGAGTTTTCTAGTTTTTTTCTGCACAAATTCCCTCACTTGAGGAAGAAAAGAGGCCGAGCGAAGGCAGCGTGAGCATCAGGTATGCAGAGCAGGCATCGCCCGCAAATCCCTCCCGTCCATCACGGAGAAAAGGAGGGAGAGTCCATTTTTTCATGTAATTACAAGCTCCTTAATGAGAATCGTGTAGGCCAATAAAGCCAGTGTTAGGCGGCCCTGCTGCATTACCCAGCGGGTCGGCCAGTTCAAACCACCGCCATGCAAAACAGGGGAGACGGGAGGGGCGCCTTTTCTTTCGACTGACATGAAACACAATGAAATGTCAGAGCTAATGTGCGACAGATTACACGACGAGTCCCTTATCGGGCAATTGGAACATGTTCTTTTCAGACGAGGTCACACACACTCACACACACACACACATGCACACACACACACAGTAAATCTACACCAGAAAGTAAATGTAATATAAGATTTTAATTAAAAAAATAAAATATATAATTTTATTAAAATGCCTATGAGCATTTAAGAATTTCTTGTCTGTACAGTTTAGATTGAAGTGTTTGAAAGTGAAGTGAAAGTGACAACCCTTGTCATTGCGAGGTCACAGCACCGCACACAGTGAACCACAACGAAATTGGACCTCTGCATTTAACCCATGCACTCAAACACCATGCAGCAGTGGGCAGCTATTGAAAGTGCCCGGGGAGCAGTGACGGGGACGGTACCTTGCTCAAGGGTACCTCAGGGCAACCTACTTGTGAGGGAATCGAACCCACAATCTTCTGATGTGGGGGGCAACTCCCTCACTACTAGGTCAGTGGAAAGATAGACTAGATCAGAACCACCGCTGCTCCCATGTTCTTATTTTTGTTCATATTAAGTGCAAGCGAAAGTGACTATTTGTCATTGTGGATGCAGTGAACCAAACACATCCTCTGTATTAACACACACACACACACACTGTTCCGCAGGGGGCAGACATATCCGGCACCCAGGGAGCAGTGATGGGGATGCTACCTTGATCAAGGGAACCTCAGGGCAACCTACTGGCCTGGAAATCAATCCCACAACCATCTGATCCAGGGCCCTAGACCCTAAACACTAGACCTGATGGACTTCGCTTTTCCTGCCTGTTTTCCTGCTTCCAGCGTTCCTGGCTGTTCACTTTCCGCCTAATATCTCCACCCACTGGAGCCAGATCATCAGCGTTGTTCACAGCGTTGGATGAACATGAGCAGATCTCACGAGGTTCTTCAGTCCAAGGAAAGTGGAACGGATTGCGAGCGCGATGACAACGAAGCGGACGTTTTCCCGCTTCAAAATAGGCCTGGATGATAAAGGACAAAGTAAAGGCCATTTCCATTATGCTCTGCTTCAGCGAGACAATAACACTGGCATTAATGTGGGAAACAAACATCAGCTGGGGCTTATTTTTCTTTAATATTTCTTAAATTCTGTGAGGAGAAAACAAAAAAATAAATAAAAAAGCAGGGACAGCCCCAGTCAGTGTATATTCTCTCATAAAGCTCACAATCTCTCCGACAGTATTGACTCAGGGGGAGTGGCGGGCAAGCAAATGTCAGACGCTATAACATATGAAATGCTTAACGTAACCAATTTTCAGCTGTCAATCAGAGCGCGGGGGGGAATAATGGCGAACAGCGACGAAAATCAATACGGCACAATTGAATCCCGCCGCACAAACATGTTTCGTTCTGCAATATAAAAGACTGTCAAATGTGAGGGACCCCCACCCTGCTCGGGACGGGGCTGATTTATCCCTTTCAGCTGCTCAGGGTCGCTGGCAATACAGTGCAGCAGTGGGGGACAGAAAGAGAGAGAGGGAGGGAGAGAGAGAGGGATGAGGGAGGGAGGGATAGTCAGCTGTATTCACAGTGGGGTAATAGACCCTGTAAACATGTTCACTTCAGGCTCAGTGAAGGCAGGAATATTCAAAAATGTTAAAAATGAAGCTAAAAGGTTCCTCTGAAATCAGAAACTACTCCTAAAATCATAGAACTGGAACTCCAGCACCATTCTTCTTCATCTTGGTTCCACCCATGATGTGCATTGATGACGGCGTTAACGAGAAAAGTGCCCCATTGATACTTAATATTTGACGGATACATCGTCCAGTTCTTTTCTTGTAATATAAATAATAAAAGACTTTTAAATTTCACCTGATGTTGATGTTGATTGATTGGTGTATTTATCTGTGTGTGTGTTTTCTTTTACTTCCTCTATATATTTTCTTGCTGTTAAAATTGTTATATACATTGTTTTTTTATTTCATTGTTGGGATAAATTGGATACATGAATAATATTCTATTCTGTTCTGTTCCGACTGAACTGATGAACCTCCAGGATCTTCTCGATGGTTGCAGAAGAACCACTTTCTCTATTTCTAAATATCTGACGGCGTCCCCAGTGTGTGTGAATGGAACCAAACATCTGCATGTCCCCGGCAGACATGGACTGGTGGTGGAGACGCTGCCTGATGCCTGAGACGGGAGTTTGGAGAAGATTTTGGACTAAAGATGATCCCGTTCATGGTGGAAGGACTTGTTCTGAGGCAAAGGGGTCCTGATTTCGTTCCCTAGTTTACCGTCTTCAACGCATGCGGGTGTCGTCGGACAGGAAGTAAAATGTATTTGAGACCTTCCATTGACCACCACTGTAAAGAAATGACATCCTCCCCCTCTTCAGCAATAACGTACTGCACACACACTTTTACGAAGCAGTCCCCTCGGCCGTGGGATAATAAACACACTGCTGACCATTACCTCTCCAACAGCCCAGGTTTTCGTGTTTGCAGTTAAAACAGTGAGCAGATGGGACGTGTGTGAGAACGCAATACTTTGGGCCACTTCCCTTCACATCTCTTCGTTTTCCTTTATTCCCCGGTGAGGTGGGCTTTAAATCAGAGTGTTGTCTCTTTCCTGCTGCCTCGCGGCAGAGGGATATTCCTCCAGACGCTAATAAAACCGAGAGAAATACCGAGAGGAAGATGGAGGCAGACGGACCGTCCTCCTGGACGCTACTGTAGAGAAAGTGGTCGCGTCTTTTGAGGCTCTGACTGCCACCTCATTTGCAACCCTCCACCATTCCCTTAAGCACTTAATCAATTAGAAGCCCGCGGTTCAGAGAGAGGCTAGCGAGGAACCGGAACAATCCCAGAAGTTCACTTCAAAAGGAGAGAGGCTCTTTTGAAGAATGCAGGCTCATCTCGGTCTCCTCAGACCCCGACTGAAGTGGTTTTTGGAGCCCCTCCAAGGGGCCGGAGCATCTCACCAGTATCAGATAACCGGGGAGAGTTATTGCGCTGCAAATGTGATAATTACCAGTACGAAAACAAACATGACCAAAGACTGGAAATCTAGGACATGAGGGGAAAAATGACTCGGGATATTTTTCTTAGCCTCCATGTTTGCAGGATCGAGGTCAACGCGGCGTGTTTGATTCTCGGTAGACGCTGGATCGAGTGACGTGATTTTGGGCAGCATGGGTTCAGTGTAGTTTGAAGCGGTAATTAACCTCCGTGTGGTGTTTTGGTTGATTAACCAGTGTCTTTGGATCTGCTGGACCATCAGCATTACTGGGATTTTAGAACTTCGGAGCAGTTTATGTTGGAATATTTCACGTATATTTACTTTAATTCAATTACAAGCCAAAAGACATCATAAATGATTAATATGTACCATTTAATCCTGTTAGATCAGATGGTTCCAGTGAGAGAGAAGGACACACACACACACACACACACACACACACACACATTTTTAATATAAATGTGATCAATGTGGTTCAGTAGATCAGAACCTCCTGTGTGTGATAAAATGTGTGGAACAGTGTAACCAGTAGATCAGAACCTCCTGTGTGTGATGTAAGTGTGTTGAAACGTGTGGTCCAGTAGATCAGAACCTCCAGTACGTGATGTAAGTGTGTGGAACCATGTGGTCCAGGGGCAGATTGTGAACTCTCAAGTGCTTGATATAAGTGTGTGGAAACCATGGGTCCTAGTGCAGACTAGAACTCTGTGTGTGATATAATGGTGGAGGAACCATGTGGGTCCAGTAGACTGTAGAAACTCTCCTGTACGTGATTTATGTGGAGCCAGTCCAGTAGATCAGAACCTCCTGTGTGTGATGTAAGTGTGTGGAAACGTGTGGTCCAGTAGATCAGAACCTCCTGTGTGTGATATATGTGTAGAACAGTGTGATCCAGTAGATCAGAACCTCCTGTGTGTGATATAAGTGTGTGGAACAGTGTGGTCCAGTAGATCAGAAGCTCCTGTGTGTGATATAAGTGTGTGGAACCATGTGGTCCAGTGACTAGAACCTCCTGTGTGTGATAAAAGTGTGTGGAACAGTGTATCCTGCACAGAACTCCAGTACGTGATGTAAGTGTGTGGAACCATGTGGTCCAGTAGATCAGAACCTCCTGTGTGTGATATAAGTGTGTGGAAACATGTGGTCCAGTAGATCAGAACCTCCTGTGTGTGATATAAGTGTGTGGAACAGTGTGGTCCAGTAGATCAGAACCTCCAGTACGTGATGTAAGTGTCGAACCATGTGGTCCAGTAGATCAGAACCTCCTGTGTGTGATATAGGTGTGTGGAAACGTATGGTCAAGTAGATCAGAACCTCCTGTGTGTGATAAAATGTGTGGAACCATGTGGTCCAGTAGATCAGAACCTCCTGTGTGTGATATAAGTGTGTGGAACAGTGTGGTCCAGTAGATCAGAACCTCCTGTGTGTGATAAAATGTGTGGAACTATGTGGTCCAGTAGATCAGAACCTCCTGTGTGTGACATAAGTGTGTGGAACAGTGTGGTCCAGTAGATCAGAACCTCCAGTACATGATTTAAGTGTGTGGAACCATGTGGTCCAGTAGATCAGAACCTCCTGTGTGTGATATAAGTGTGTGGAACCGTGGTCTGTAGTAGATCAGAATCGTGTGTATGATATAAGTGTGTGGAACCATGTGATCCAGTAGATAAGAACCCTCCAGTATGTGATTTAAGTGTGTGGAACAGTGTGGTCCAGTAGATCAGAACCTCCTGTGTATGATATAAGTGTGTGGAACCATGTGCTCCAGTTGATCAGAACCTCCTGTGTATGATATAAGTGTGTGGAACCATGTGGTGTTCACAGTAGTAGAGATCAGAACCTCCTCTGTGTGTGATAAAAGTCAGAACAGTGTGTCCAGTAGATCAGAACTTCAAAGTGATGCCAGAGACACCTAATGTAGCTTCTAAAAAACCCATTTAATAAATAAATCAACCTTTTAACCCTTTTAACAGATAAGCGACATCTATGAATCCTCTTGATAACAAAAAACAACACTTTAAATGGAAGCGCTGGAGGTGTGCCATGAAGATCAAAGCTTCAGATGACCATTGTGGACTTTTTAAATATAATTTTCATGCAGTAAAACACTTACAAGAGTTTTTTTGCACTTTTTTGCAAGTTATTGAAACTTTTTCTAAGTGATCTTAAATTACTTTTTAAAGCTTTAATTTTGCAGCATAAATTAGTACATTTAACACTTTTGAGCAAGTTTATTCCAACTGCGAACTCAAATCGTTTATTTCAGAAATGTGAAAAGAAATTGTATTTTCTAGCAAATCATGCATTAAAATTTTATTTTCTTTGTAAATGAAAATAATTGTATTAATTGTCTAGAAAAATATAAAATAATGGCATTAAAATAAATTTAATTTTAACATAAAAATATTTCACAGTCAGATGCAGTCTTCCAAGTAATCACAGCATCAAACACAGCTCTATGTACGAGTTTAGCATTTTAAATTTGATTTGTAGAGTTTAATATGTTTAATCTGGCAGTCAGAGTTTAGCAATGGTGGCCAATTTTCCAGACCAAGATTTGAGCTTTTATTTCACACCAACATGGCCTGGCAGACTCAGGGCAACACTCGACTCTGCAGGGATCTGGCCTATAAATATGATTTATGATGAATCTTAGCCTGGCTCAGAGAACGGCATGCTGGGAACTGTAGTCAACTGAGCTCTGGCACCGCCAAGCTCCCACACTGCAGAGCTGGAAATGGAGCAGGTCGAGGCTCTTTTTTGTGCTGCTTTATTGCTGCACAGCTGTGCTTTAGGTATTGATTACTCTGAGCCGGACCGTGCTGACAAGCCCCGGGGCATTTTTATGAAGTGAAGAATTCTGGGACGTGAGGCTGGCGCCGTGAGACTGGCGTCTCCGACGTGTTTCTGCAACACAAGTGGACGTTTTGTTATAACGGAAGCAGGAGATAGATTTCATAACATCTCCATCATTGAGCTTCTGTTTGGCCAGTATGAGTTTTAAATTAAAAAAAATAACAAATACGTCAGGGGAATGGACATTACCATGGATAGATAGATAGATAGATAGATAGATAGATAGATAGATAGATAGATAGATAGATAGATAGATAGATAGATCAGATGTTTCTCTCATTAGCCTTTAGGCCAAAACCATATAATAAAACCCTAAACCAACAGTAATAATAATAATAATAATAATAATAATAATAATAATAATAATAATTTCCCTGCCAGAGTAGGCCGGTTTTGTAATGTTTCTGGACACAAAGTAACACCATTAAAAATCTCACTTTGTTGGTTCTGTGAGTCTGAGAACCACATCTGCCCAAACCCGTCGGACTGGTGTAATTGATAACTCTCTGAGAACACAGTTTGGACGGCGATATTGTAAACGTCAGGCGGCGGTGCAGCTGTGCACGGTGAACGCAGGGGCCGTGATTTATGAGAGTCCGAGCGGGGACGAAGGGAACGTCGATGTGGACACTGCAAAACCCTGAAACAGGTGTCCCAGTGTCGATGTTGGACAGGAGACACAGTGTGTGACGAGAGAACCTTCCGGCAACACAATCCGTTCTCATCGAGCCGGTTAACGAGCATTTTACTGGTGCTGAGGACCGAAAAAATGGAGAGAGACAAATCTTTATTTCCCCTACAGTAAATCTTCTGCGTCCACTGAGCGAGCGTGGACATGGCGTGGTTGGAGACACGCGGAGACCACCCAGTCTTTATCAGGTTGGACTAAGATCTAAAACAGGTATAACCCAAAGCAGGTCCTGATTTTGGCCATGTTGCTGATGGATCTGGTCAATCTGGGACATGTCCACCAGAAGCTTGTGCTGGAGGATTAAACCAAGAAACGTCCCTTCCTGTCCCAGCCCATGTTTTATAGTTTGGGTTTTGAGCGTCTTACCATCTAATGCCATTGAATCCACTCTTCTGAATTATGGTGTGCTTCCTCAATCCATTCCGTTAACTTCGGAAATCTTGGAGGAAGATCTCCAGCCAACTTCTCCTTCTCCTGCCAACGATGAGCACCAAACAGGGTATAACTCACCACTAAGACACCAGCAGCAACTTTGTGGTCTTCAGTCCCACCATAAATAAACAAAATGGGCCAGAAACCCTAATTCTGGGTGGTCTGCGAGTTTGGTAGCGCCTTCATTTATGGTTCTAGACATCAATCAGATAGGTAGAGTACAAAACTCTGAAGGAGCTCCTAAAAATCTGAAGCTTTCCAGAATGAAAGAATGAAAACCTTCCCTCTTTGTGAAGGTTCCTCATGATTTTAAGGGTCCTTCCATACCATTAACCCCTTCAACATCTTCTCATTTTCAAAAATGAGAAGATGCCTCTGAAAGGTTCTTTAGGGAACCCAAACTGCTCTTCTACAAGGGATACTTTCTGTGAACCTTTTTTTAAGAGGAAGATTATTTTGGAAAAGATGATCAAAGAATTGTCTGATGATTGCTGGATATTACTTTTGTAGGAGGACATTTACCCCCAATGCTTATCTCATACTTTGTGTCAGATTACCTAGAACCTGTTGCATTTATAGGTGCAATCAAGTGATTAAAATCACTTAAAGTTAGACTTAAAAAATTTAAATGACTCATATTTCCCCAAAATAATGAATTATTTGTCATCTTCTTAGAGCTTCACAGTTCTGTCTCATGAAAAAAATCGACAAATTTTCTAAGTGAAAAGAAAGTTAAAAGAAATGGACAAGTAAAAAAAAAAGGGGGAAAGTGGGCGGGGCTTTGGCATCGTCTTGCTTATTGCTTACACTGTAAATTAAAGCCTTTAAAATGGGATTTACTGGTCATTTATAACAAAACTTAGTTTTTTTTTTGAGGTTTGAATTTCTTTACAAAATAATGGCATGATGTTAGCATGGAAATATATGGATTGCAAAAAGGAAAAAGAAAAAACTGGATATATTTTACCAAGCCAGACTTCAATGAAGCACAGAATAAATTCTGCCTACTATATCATATCAACCAGTGACAGGCCATTTTTCTTCGGGGCATCTGCGGTTGTTTTGGGGTCTCTGACAAGCATAAATATTATGAGAAGCGCGGAGGAGAGAAATAACGTTAATCTGTCTGGTCACCGTTCTGCCACCAGGTGTGCCGCCAATATTGCTTCTGCCATTTGCTTTAACTTAAGCACATCTGTTTCAAATGAGGCTCCGTGGGTCGAAGCCCAGAAGGGAGGAGGTTCTGGAAACACAACTTAGAGTGGAAAACCATCAGGACCAGCATGGAGATCATTAGTTTTGCACTTTTTTACATGTTTACAGATTTGCACTCTTGGTACCAAACGACAAACACTTTTCTTTAAGGAACCACACACACGAGGTCTTTCATGAGGAGGAGGTGAGAGAGGACATGCAGGCGTTCAGCTGGAAGGAGGGAGCTGTAGAGGACTGGAAGAAGAAGAAGAAGAAGAAGAAGAAGAAGAAGACCGGGGAGATCTTCAGGAGGAATATTTACAGTAGAACAGTTGAAGAACTTCCTCATTTTGCAGAACGTCTTATGAGAAATAATGACCAGTTTATTACACATTACTCAGTAGAGAGAGAGAGAGAGAGAGAGAGAGAGAGAGAGAGAGAGAGAAACAGAGAGAGAAACAGAGAGAGAGAGGGAGAGAGAAAGAGAGAGAGAGAGAAACAGAGAGAGAGAGAGAAAGAGAAAAAGAGAGATAGAGAGAGAGAAAGAGAGAATGAGAGAGAGAGAGAGAAAAGAAAGAAAGAACAGAAAAGTGTCTGACACACTGACAAACACAAACACACACACACACTCGCTCTCACATACACACACACACACACACATGCACACACTCTCTCTCTCTTATACACACACACACTCTCTCTCATACACACACAAACACACACACACACACACACTCTCTCTCTCATACACACACACACACACACACACACACACATACACACACACTCTCTCTCATACACACACAAACACACACACACACACACACTCTCTCTCTCATACACACACACACACACTCTCTCACACACACATACACACACACACACACACACACACACACACACCCTAAAATAAGTCTAAACATATTTGTTTGCTGCTCCGGATGCCAGGCTTCATTATTGTATCCTGACGAGCGGCTCGGTGCCGCGCTCTGCCTGGACCCTGCCAAACCGATTTGTCCCTCTTATTGCTTTTGGAAGACGATCTATTTTAATTAAGGAAATACGTCAGCACAAACAACACCATCAATAATCCCCTCTTCCCACCCAGGACAAAAGAATTCCGTCTGATCTTCTTTTTTTCCTCCTGTTGTCATGACAGACATACTACATTAATTAAAGTGATTCCAAGGCCTGAGGCCAATTATTGAGAGCTGAGATTGTTTTACCTCCTTTTTTTCACTGCTGGTATTAAAACGACACTGAAAGCACGGCTGGTTAACCACACACTCTTACAGCAACACACTGGAGTGTTGAAGAAAAGAACAAAAAAAAAAAGAGGAATTCTTACTTATTGACATGGTGGGTGTGGCCTAAGGCAGCAAAAAATAGCACTGGATGACTTTTAACAAAATACATATTCGCAAATTCATTACTGAAGTGCAAACATAAAAAAGTACAGGAATGTACTGAGAGTGTAAAGTAAAAAGTACAGGAATGTACTGAGAGTATAAAGTAAAAATTACGGGAATGTACTCAGAGTGTAAAAGTAAAAATTACGGGAATGTACTGAGAGTACAAAGTAAAAATTACGGGAATGTACTGAGAGTATAAAGTGAAAATTACGGGAATGTACTCAGAGTGTAAAAGTAAAAATTACTGGAATGTACTCAGAGTGTAAAAGTAAAAATTATGGGAATGTACTCAGAGTGTAAAAGTAAAAATTACGGGAATGTACTGAGAGTATAAAGTAAAAATTACGGGAATGTACTCAGAGTGTAAAGTAAAGTACTTCTCTCTTTCATCTCCTTCCGTCTGTTCTGCCCTGATGGAAACACAGAGGGATGTCTTTTCTGTGTGTTTAGTCTGGAACGGTGTTGGATGTTGGGAAGGTGACGGAGGATAAAAATAATGGAGGATGTTCAGACTAACGTGAGGAGTCTGCTCTGAAGATGGAAGAAAGGAGAGAGATTTGGGGAGGAATGTACGAAAAGGAAAAGCATAAAAGAAAACTCTGAAAAAGAGTTTCAGAGAGTTCTCAGAAAGGTCTGAAGAAACTATAATTAGTTCATTAATTAGACAGTAAACAAGACGAACTACAGAATAAAAGTCTGTTAATGACCATTATTAATGTTTTCCAAAACTTTGTGGATGAAATAGTAGATTTTAGAGACGCCAGCTACCCCCCCCCCCCCCCCCCCCACACACACACACACACACACACACATTCTCCCCAACCTACCAACCACTTTACTGACAATTTCCCATTTACACACAAATTCAGGCGCCCATGCTCAGGGTCAGAACCAAATGCTGGATGAGCTCCATTTTTTTCCCGGGGTCTGGGGGGAGGGGGAGGACCTGGGGGGCCGTTCTTTCTGGCTTTAAAGGGAAAAACTCCCACAGAGTGTGTCAGTGTCTCAGGAACGGCGGAGAAGAGGGAGAGTCTTACTGGCATCAAATGAAACAGTGTGGTTCTTTATAATAGGGTGGCCCAGACCACTTGAAGACTACACACACACACACACACACACACACACACACACACAAGCATCTGGGACTGGTAAAGTTGTATATTAATTCTCTGCTCAGTGATCACATTTCTACAAGATCATTCATTTGAGGGGGGAAGCATCCAGAGCGCAAAAGAGAGAGAGACAGAGAGAGAGAGAGACAGAGAGAGAGAGAGAGAGAGAGACAGAGAGAGAGAGAGAGAGAGAGAGAGAGAGAGAGAGAGAGAGATTTGACTGTTCATTTCTTTATTTCCTTGTTGGTGTAAAAATGCTTTTTTCTGCATCAAACTGTCTGATCGTTGTTTTACTGAGTCGATTAAGTGAAACAGGAGATGTTTCAGAGCTCCAGGCTGCAAAGTGTTTAAAGATACAAGGTTCTAGATAAAGAGGTTCCACCCATTCAGCATTCAGCATCAGCAGTAAACGAATCTCCTGATCATCTGGAATCATCTTCTCCTGGTTCTTCACTGCTTCATGTCTTAAGTTAGACGCTTTGTTCTGCTTGAAGGTTCAGACGTAGATCACTGTGTGGATTAACCAACACAGAACTATCAAACTGCTCAGGTACAGAGACTGGACTGAACATGAGAGACAACAACACTGTCCTTCAGGAAGATCTGGAGAACTGCTCAGGTACAGAGACTGGAGTGAACATGAGAGACAACAACACTGTCCTTCAGGAAGATCTGGAGAACAACAACACTGTCCTTCAGGAAGATCTGGAGAGCTGTAAGGGCTGTAATTTGGCTAAAGAATAGAGGAATAGAGGGAAAGTAAATAAAGAAATGAAATAAACCAACAAAAAAATAAATAAATGAAAGAAAGAGATGTGCACACATAAATAAATAAATAAATACATTTAATAAAAATCAAATTGATAAATAAATAAATCAAAATAACAAATAAACAAGCAAATAAATGAATAAATATAAAAAAAATAAATAAACTTTTTAAATGTTGTAGATTCTCCTTTAAATCCACTTTTTTTTGGGGTCTATGAATATTTATCAAATTATTCACTTCACGAATCTAAATCATGAATAATGTTATTAAAATAATGAGAAAAACCATAAAATATAAATAATCAGGCCTATAAGAAAAAAACGAAGAAAGAAAGAAAAGTGAGGCTTACTGGAAAGCACCGGAATGGAGAGAGAAAAAAAACGTGTGCGGTAGGAGAGGGATGGAGTGACAACTCAGAGCACAGAAGAGCCTGGTAAAGATGGAGAGGGAGAGAGAAAGAAAGAAAAATAACAAGGGTCAGTAGAGACTTTCTCTCTTTCAGTCTATATTTCTTCTCATCCCTCCTTCCAGCCCCCACCCAGCAGAGCCAGAGCTGCGGACAAAGAAGCAAACGTTCTGCCAAGTCATTTTTCATAAACCCGTGAATGTGTGCCAATCTGTTTTCTCTCTCTCTCTTGCACACACACACACACACACACACACACATACACACACACACACACACACACACACACACACACACACACACACACACACACACACACACACACACACACACACACACACACTAGGACTTATAAAGGGACCTATAGGGAACACACTCACACCACCTGCCCCTCTCCAAAATCATACACACCCGCTTCTCTGGGGAGCCCTCCCGCTGAATCCTTACACACACACACACACACACACACACATGCACACACACACACACACACATGCACAGCGTCAGGACATGCGAATCCATCACACTATACAGTATAATCACCCTGTGTGCAGAAACTAATGGAGAAAAATGGAATCTCACACACACACACACACACACACACACACACGCACACACACACACACACACATTATTGTATAGAGGAACACCCCCCCACTGCTCCAGATGATAATGGCGATGTGTGTTTATTGTGTTTCTGAAGCACTTTAACTTTCGTTTTTTTGCGAACTTTAGAAGAAATGCTGTGAATAATCAATGAAGTGAAGGATGGAGAGTCGGATCATCGCTCAGGGAAGATAAACAGGTTAATGTTACATTTTAAGGTGCTGTAATTATCAGATGATTCTGTTTATTCATAAAGTGGATCAGACGTGTTTTGGGCTGAAAATACAGATTATGTTCCTGAATTTTCTGAAACTGAAATCTTGACTTTTTATACAGAATATCATTAGATCGTCAGGATAGATAGATAGATAGATAGATAGATAGATAGATAGATAGATAGATAGATAGATAGATAGATAGATAGATAGATAGATAGATAGTGTAAAAATGGAAGAAATCAGAAAAATAATTAAAGAACTGAAAAGTAAAGTACTGAGCAGCATTTAGATATGAGGTGAGGTGGTGTGTGTGTGTGTGTGTGTGTGTGTGTGTGTGTGGTGATTGTTATTCGTGTCAGGTGAGCGTCTTTATTCCTCTCAGGTGTGAAGGAATGAGGCTGTGAGGTCAGCGGTGACTGAATCTCCCGGCGGGCCGTGATTGGGTGTGTGATGAAGCGCCGAGCCAGCTTTATTACTGAAAACAAACCTGCTTTAAGAAAAAGGAAAAATTTCTATTTGTCTTTTGTCTCATCAGTTCTTCCAGTAAAGGAACTTCAGGAAATGAAACTGATGAACAATATCAAATCACCCCAAAAAGCAAAAAATCAAAAAAGCCAAAAATCCCAGCCTGACATGACGCCATCATCTACATATCAATAGGGACCAGCTCGGCTGTGTGTGTGTGTGTGTGTGTGTGTGTGTGTGTTTAAGCAAAGCCAGGCCAGGCGGCCCCGGAGAGCAGATTCCCGGTGTTTTTTGACCAGCGGGGATTTGGAGGTGGTCTCTGGCCTGAAATAACTCTCCTCTGCTTCTCTTTCCTTTTTAATTCAGCGCCGGCGCCGCTGGAGCTGCTTTAATAAAGTAGCAGCAGGTCTGTAGAGCCAGGTGTGTCTCCAATCCCCTCATATTCTAAATAAATCCCACAGAAAGGTGTTGGGGGGAAAACAGCACGAGAAAGGGTTCAGGACGGAGAAGAGAATTCATCTTCTTCCCTTCTTCCCATTTCCACTCACTCTTTTGTCTCCATTCTCACCACATATACTATATATATAATATATACATATACTGGGAGAGAGGGAGAGAGAGAGAGAGAGAGAGAGAGAGAGAGAGAGAGAGAGAGAGAGAGAGAGAGAAAGAAAGGATAAAAAAAAAAACAGAGACATAGATTATTAAAGAGAATGAACAGAGCTAGAGATGAACAGAGAAAACGAGAGAGACAACAGAGAGACAGACAGACAGAAAGACAGACAGACAGACAGACAGACAGACAGACAGATAGATAGATAGATAGATAGATAGATAGATAGATAGATAGATAGATAGATAGATAGACAGAGAGAGACAGACAGACAGACAGACAGAGAGATAGATAGATAGATAGATAGATAGATAGATAGATAGATAGATAGATAGATAGATAGATAGATAGATGAAACATTTAGAGTTTTCTTTAATAATTTTAAAACTGCTATCAGTTTCAAAATAAAAGTCTCCCATTATTAATTCATTCTGATTTCATGCTCCTGGTTTCTTGTTATTGGTGTAAAAGATGTTCAGTAATTATTAAAAGGAGACATAATTATAATTTAAGTGTTTCATTATGCTTGATATTAATAAATGTGTTTAATCCAAGTGCCGTTTAGGCTTCTGGGGCCAAAATGATGCATTTTAGTAATAAATCTTCACATAAAAGTAACGCAGAATTAAAGTTTAAAGTCAGAATGAGAACGAGAAAGGTTCTGCTGGGGTCGTGTGGCCTTCAGAACAAAACAGATTTGCAAATAACCTTGAAAGTATTTTTTATTGAATTTTTTTTAAGGAGAAAAGTGAGTCCAATGTAAAAATGAGTCAGTCCATCATGAGTCAGTTCATCATGAGTCAGTTCATTTTCTGGTCCATTTCAAGAAGAGTGGATGTTGGTGGAACATTATCAGAAGACATTTGTTCATGGCGTGACAATGCCTGGCCTCGGGCCACCGACATGTTTTATTTAATAACGGGGGGAATTCTGCAATGTTTGCCTTTCATTACAGCCGAAGTTGAAAACAGAGACGGGAAGCCTCTTTCTTTAAAGTCGGAACTTCACCGCCCAGCGACTGTCCGACCGAGAGCAGCATCTGGACTGGGCAGAGGGCTTTTCGCAGGATGTCCGTTTAATGCCGCTGTATTTTGATTTCCAGCTTCTCTCCTCTCTGTGACGCTGTCTTTTTCGGGAGGGGTGGTTTAGGCCACCCGGTGGAGGAGTCTGTGCCGAGGCTGGAGGCACTGAGGCTTACGGAGGCCGAGAGGAGTAAAGCTCCCCACAGCAGGGAGACTTAGGACATAGAAGCGGAAAAAGAGAGAGTCTCTGCCATACTTCTGTCCATCTTATCTTCTGAGCGCCACCAAATGCCAAGACATGGACGGAGATGAGTGTTTCTGTCAGGTTTCCCGTCTGACTACAAGCTCCTGGTCACAGATTTCGACTCAGACCAATGAAAAAGGCCCAAAATGAGCAAAGACAGCACAGACGCTTAAATAAGCTCTAGTTTACGTCCATGTTTGGTCCACTAACCTGGTAAGACCTGGTCCTTCTTCTGAAACACTGGAGGAACACTGGACTTGTGAGTGAGAGAGGAATAAGTTTTTTTTAAATGTATTTCTCTCCCTCTTCTCCTGAGCCACACCTGCGAGACCCTGAGGGACCGAAGCCAAGCTTTTAGGACGAGTGAACGCAGGACGGATTTGCAGAAAAGTAAAAAACAGCGCGGATCCAGGATTGGGGCGGGATGGGGGTTTAAGCTGCAGCGGCAAAGGTGACGACTTAAGCGTCAGCGGTTTGGAAAATCGCAGTAATACGCTCGTTTCATCCAAGTTTTATTTTCCACTAAAGTGCGGATCCATGAAAGTCTCCTGATTGGCTATTAATCATTACATTTAAATTAACAAAACAAACAATTAAAGGCCAAACAAAATGTTTTTATAAGTTTAACCAAAATCACTCATTTTGTTCAGTTAACCTTTTCAATCTAACTGTCCATCTGTCTGTCTGTCTGTCTGTCTGCCTGTCTGTCTGTCTGTCTGTCTGTCAGAAAAGATGACTTCAGGGCCCATGAGGATCTTGGTTTTTAACAAACGAACATTATTTGTCCCTTTCTTTTGGAAAATTTCAGAAAACAGACAGGAAAGTGTCATTTTACATACTTTGCAGGAAGTAACAGGAAATGCAAAGTAAAATGTATGAATTATGAATAAATTATGGATAAATAAAACGAGGGTGAAGTGTTCACTTCCTCTTCTGATCTCAGCTCTGCTGCTTTTCGTGGTTAATAATTTAAAAGTCCTTTAAATTCTTTAAAAACAAAACAGAAAAACAGAAAAAGAGATTCTCAGCGAGTCCTCCCCAAGTAAAAGAATCTGGAGTTTCTCTAGACTTCCATTAAAACATTTTATTATGATTAATAATTTACATATTCATATTATTCATATTTTATTGCTATTTATGCTGTAATTGAATCAGAACTCTGATCAGTGTGATGTCGGGGTAGAAGACTTTTTTAGGAAGTGAATCTGATTAAAAGTCACAGTGTTTAATCAGGTTCACTGACCATTTTTAAAAGTCCTTTTCTGAAACAAGCTGGTTTGGAATAAAAATCAAAAGCAAATATGAAGCTTTATTGTTGTTAAATAGAATTTATTTTGCAATTACGTTAAAGCGTTACTTAAAAATGAAAGAACACTCAGTATTATTAAAGATCTGCTTTAAATCAAATCTAAAACCTGCTCTTTTAATTAAACATCAGCGCGAGCGAGGGATGAGATCTTCTCTCCGAGGGAACAGATGTGCCCAGAAGGCAGGGTGACCGGTTAGAGGTGAAAGTCCAGGTTCCTCCGAGTGTTAACGTTAACTCGGGGGCTAAAGGTCATTCCCAGGCACGGGTTGTGGTCAGGTTGGGGTCAGTTCGGTGTCAGGATGGCCGCTGCCCTCGGGGCTGAATGCGAGCGGTCAGGCGAAGATCCTTTTCCCACCAATTAGCCCCAAACGCGATTTGAGGGTCATCGGTGCTTTAACACCAACTGTGATTAAACAGGATTGATCTTCCAAACATGTAAACAGTTCAGGCCTCGCGCCAAAACCCAAACCTTTTCTGGACCTTCTCCCTTTAAACACTCACATTAGTCACACTCACTGATACAATGAGTTTCATTCACAGTAAAAAAGCCCATCAATAAAATATGGGCTTAATATCCATCATATAAGATCCATAAATATGAATACAACAAAACATTTTCTTATTGTTAGTATTAATTTTATTTCCTTCCCTTTATTCCCCCTTCCTACCATTTATTTTGAATTTTATATATATATATATATATATATATATATATATATATATATATATATATATCATATACTATATATATATATATATATAAAAATGTGTATATATATATATATATATATACATTTTTGCCTTATTGATGGATTGGTCGATCTTGTTAATAATGTTGGGCTTTGACAGCAATAAACACAATCATTTGCATTTAATTAATAAAATTGTGTCTAAACTTGTTTGCTTGTTTGTGTTTACACATTTATTTATTCATTCGTTTATTTATTTAGTTATTTATTTACTTGTTTGAATGTGTTTAATTTCAGTAATTTTTTGGATTTAGGACAACAGCAAGACACTAAGGATGTTTGTTTGTTTGTTTGTTTGTTTGTTTGTTTGCTCTGTGTGGGTGATTTGCCAAAGCTTAACCTGGGCTCAACATTTGTCTGAAGTGTCAACAAGCGGTTATTTATGTCCCATTTTTCCATGTTCTTTGACCTTTACTGTCTGCACCATCTGGAGCTCCATCCTCTTCACTTCTGGAGCAATGCACTCTGGGAAACCAGTGCCAACCGTTGTCTAATTAAAATCCTCAGTACCATCACTCTCAGGATCAACAGCACGGAGGCAAAACTGGTCACTTTCACTGAGACAGCAGGACCAAAACCAAGACCTGAGCTCGACCAGACCGAAAACCTTCACCCAGACAGGAGCGAAGCAGCTTAGAGGGCCCGGCTAGCCTGAGAGTCCGGTGTTTTGCCAGTTATTATTTTTAAGTCAAAAATCAACCTGATTTAAAGAGCCTGGTCGTTCATCAGCATCAGAACAGCAAGGCCACTGAATTAAACTTTAATTTATTTGTAAATGGAAATAAATAATCCACTGGAGTTGTGAAGTAGAATACATTTATTTATTTTTTTGGTTTTGTTGTTTATTTATTTTGATTGTTTGTTTGTTTATGTATTTATTGAAACAGACTGTTAGGGAAAAAGCTGGATGAAACTTTGACTTTATGCATAATTGTGGTTAGAAATCAGTGTTTTATTTGATTCCAAGGTGTAGTTTTGAGTCATTGTTTCTCCAAAGCAGTGAAGAGCTGTGAAAGTTCAGGATGTTCATAAAGTTATATAAAGCTTTTCTTACAGATGACATGAAGTCCCACAAAACGGCCGCTTTCACTCCTGAAAGTAACAACAGACACTTTATTCGTAAAAAAACCTCAAATATCTTGAACATATTTATTAAAATGTTACCAAAGAACCTTTGAGCTCATCTTTTTATTTTCAAAGTCCATTTCAAATGTATATAAACGACCGTCTTTCTGTTACACTGTAATTATCATGTAATTACATTGCCAACAGTTATCTTCACTCACTCAGCTTTAAAGGTCAGAAGATGTTTTGGTTCTTAACTTCCCAAAGAACTAAGTGGCCTTTTAGATACAAACTTCTTTTCCAGCAACAGGAAACTATTTTAATTGCTGATCTAGGCGATTGCGTCATTAACAGTAAAAACACGCAAACCGTTAAACCTCAAAACTCTACAGCTCTTCTCCCAGTCCATTGAGAGATCCTTCACCAGTCAGCTCGGGATCTGCAAGGCTTATAACCTATCACAGGTTTCACACACAAATTTATAAGATTTTCTAAATCTGTTCAGATCTAGAAGTGATATTTTTGAATCTTATCATTTTTCTCGACATTAAAATGAATATCCTTTATAACTGTCCTCCCTCTCCCCCATCACTCAGTTTAACTGTCCTCTCTCTCTCTCTGGGTGGATAGGTGGTCCTCCCTCTCCCCCACCACTCAGTATAACTGTCGTCTCTCTCTCTGGGTGGTTAGGGTGGTCCTCCCTCTCCCCCACCACTCAGTATAACTGTCCTCTCTCTCTGGGTGGTTAGGGTGGTCCTCCCTCTCCCCACCACTCAGTATAACTGTCCTCTCTCTCTGTGTAGGGTGTGGCGGTCCTCCCTCTCCCCACCACTCAGTATAACTGCCGTCTCTCTCTCTGGGTGTTTAGGGTGGTCCTCCCTCTCCCCCATCACTCAGTAGTACTGTCTTCTCTCTCTCTCTGGGTGTAGGGTGGTCCTCCCTCTCCTCATCACTCAGTAGAACTGTCCTCTCATCTCTCTGGAGTGTGGGCGGTCCTCCCCTCTCTCCCCACCCTCAGTATAACTGTCCTCTCTCTGTGTAGGGTGGCGGGTCTCCTCTCCCCACCACTCAGTATAGCTGTCTCTCTCTGGGTGTGTGTAGGGCGGTCCTCCCTCTCCCGATCACTCAGATATGGCTGTCCTCTCTCTCTCTCTGTGCAGGTATGCAGTCCTCCCTCTCCCCGATCACTCAGTATAACTGTCCTCTCTCTCTGTGTAGGGTATGGCGGTCCTCCCTCTCCCCGATAACTCAGTATAACTGTCCTCTCTGTAGGGTATGGCGGTCTCCCTCTCCCCGATCCTCAGTATAACTGTCCTCTCTCTCTGTGCCAGTGGCGGTCCTCCCCTCTCCCGATCACTCAGTATGGCTGTCCTCTCCTCTCTCTGTGTAGGGTATAGGCGGTCCTCCCTCTCCCCGATCCTCCAGTAGCAAGCTGTCCTCTCTCTCTCTACTGTGTGGTATGGCGGTCCTCCCTCCCGATCACTCAGTATAGCTGTCCTCTCTCTCTGTGTAGGGTATGGCGGTCCTCCCTCTCGATCCTCCAGTATAACATCCTCTCTCTCTGTGTAGGTATGGGTCCTCCCTCTCTGATCCTCAGTATGGCTGTCCTCTCTCTCTGTGTAGGGTGTGGCGGTCCTCCTCCCCCGATCCTCAGTATAGCTGTCCTCTCTCTCTCTGTAGAATTGTAGGGGTCCTCCCTCTCCCCGATCACTGTTTATAGCTGTCCTCTCTCTCTCTGTGGGAGTATGGCGGTCCTCCTCTCCCGATCCTCAGTATAGCTGTCCTCTCTCTCTCACTCTCTCTGGGTGTGTAGGGCGGTCCTCCCTCTCCCGATCCTCCAGTATGGCTGTCCTCTCTCTCTGTGTAGGGTGTGGCGGTCACCTCCCTCTCCCCCGATCCTCAGTATAGCCTGTCCTCTCTCTGGGTGTATAATTCAGCTTAGGTTGATTCTTTGAACAAGCTCCTTGAACCAACCGGAACACCATATAGGTTGTTTTTATAACTCACAGAGGGATTTAACATAACTAAGAAACTAACTCTCATGCAGGCGTCGATTTGCTCAGCCCGAGCCTGCGGAGTCGTGGCGGGCGAGACATGTGTCGCTGTTAAAAGATATTGTCTGAGATTGTAGCGCACGAACTTATAAGGTATAAATGGCTGATCCTTGGTGCTAATTTCATTGGCTGAGCCCCATAAAAAGGTCATTACGGCTGGTTTGTGTTTAACTGGCATTTAATTCTGCCATGCGAAGTGGTTTGGGAAACTAACCATTGATTAGGCGACAGCAACAGCTGTTTAATAAATCGGGCGCGCCGCATTCGAGCAGGCAGAGGGAGGCGGGAGGGGTTATGGTCGCTTCATTGCCAGTCGTTGTGATGGAAACCTTTTCTCCTTGCTGCTGACAAATTTATGTTAACAAGCAAATTAGCCACGCCGAGAAGAGGCGAGGGGCCGATCAATAGAGACAATAAAAAAGAGAAAGAAAGTTGTTGCTGACCACATACTGTCTGCGAAGGTAAAGGGCCCAGGCCTCGTCCCCAAGGCCCGTCAACAATAACCCACCGCGGAGAGAGACACAAAAGTTATCGACACGCCCGCTGCTTCGATTTCCCCAGACGGCCGCTGCTGTCACATCAAAACGCCCATTAGTCACAAATTCGGCAGGCTGCGGCCGGCCCCGCTCTCCAGGGGCCCCGCTGTCATCTTGAAAGTTGTGCCACCGGCAAAAAAAAAAAGAAGAGGGGGGGGTAAAAAAAAGGACATCTGGTTTGAGAGTGTCGTTCTGAATGCCAGAGGCCAGGAGGAGGCTTGTTTCTGATAAAAGGCTGAAAAAAAAGGATGAAAACACAGCCACTCGAGAGCTGTCAGGATTCGTTAAAAAGAGCAAGCTGAAGAAAGAGAAAAAGTCAAGCTGAAGAAAGAGAAAAAGTCAAGCTGAAGCTGAAACCTCGGGGAGACGAGCGCGACTGAAATGGATATTTCACTTACGGGTGGAATCAGTGAAGATGTGGTCTGTGATCCTTTGATATAAAGATTTTCACTTTTTTTAATAAAACTTAAACAATACATTATAGAACCGTATCTGAGCGATGAATGTTTCTCTGTAGTAAATGACCGATACACTGTTGCAGTTTATTTAAGGCAGACATTCAACCAGCTCATTTTATTCCACGTCCAATATCGTTCCAGCTAGTAATCATGCACATGCAGCGTGTACGCTGTTAAAAATCATAAACACTTTTTATCCTCCAATGACTTAGTACTATCAATATTAGAAATTTGTCAATTATTAAATAAAGTGTGTAATCCATCATACCATACTTGTATATATATGTTCTATTATACAATATTTAATATTATAAACACAATAAATGTAATTAAATGCATGTATTACATACTTGTAGGTGTAAATATAAAAATACAATGGGAATCATAATACACTATATATAAATAATGAGTCTAATTATCCACCATATACTATACGATTATAAATACAGTTACAGCATAATTGCATTTATAAGGATGTAATTACAAGCCTATTACACCTTTTATAAACACTAGTATACCTATTATGGAGTAACATTATTAAACCATTATACAGCTATTATATTGCGTTATAATAAAGACTATTTTATCTTGAAAGTGCACAACAGAGGATGTTGTTCCAAAAATAATGTGGTCGTTATAAACACTGAATTAAAATGTTACTCCAAAGACTTTTATAAACGCTGGTCTAGCACGTGAGCGTGAAACTAAGGATGCAGTTCAAAGCATGATGCTTCTTATTAACCCTATTTTAAATATAAATGACACAATTATAATAAGTTATAATTTACAAATCCTTCTGGATCAATATATTTCTTTTAAAGCACATAAGCGCTAAAACATTGTTCAGGCCATGAAGCTAAAACCACGGGGCTATTCATGCTCCTAGAATGAAGCGGGAATGTGTAAAATAATATTATCAATTTAATTTTGGATTAAAGTAAGTAGATCATCAGTGGAGAAATGGACGTCGTGGGTATCATTTCTCCTGATCTTTAATCTGAATGTAACCCTGCGCTGTAGAGGAGGTAGGGCGCTTAATTTGATATCAGTGATCTCTATTTCACGCCTGCGTATTTCTCTCCATCCTCTGGAGAATTCGGGAAGAGGGGGTCGTCATATCGAAACTCGATGCAGACCAGTTCCAGTATCCTCAGCGGGTTGCCATGTCCTTCACTAAACAAACAGGTGCTCTCTCTCTCTCTCACTCTCTCTCTCTCTCTCTCTCTCTCTGTCATTCTTCGTCTCTCTGGCCATCACTCAGTAGGTTCTAGTGGCCTGTCACTCCTCTGTTAGAGCTCTATTAATCAGTGGTGTGTGTGTGTGTGTGTGTGTGTGTGTGAACAGCCCGTCACCTCCCCGTTAATGTTTAATGAGCTCTGCGAATCAATAGCGTTGCAGAGACAACATCAGGTCCACCCTTATTGGTCAGGATGTGACCTGTCACTCCACAATAGGACAATAGACATCAGAGCCGCTCACTTAATGAACACAGTGAAGCACCATTAGTCATCGTTCATGAGCTAATTACTGTAATTAAAGGAGCAGGGACCGACGTCTGACCTGCAGTGACGACTGAACAGCTAACAGTAAAAACCTTTTTCTATCCATTTTTATTAATACGTTGTATTTTTAAAGTGCCCCCTAAGATGTGTGACGGAATATCTGGGTGTGTGGACCAATAGGATTGGTGCCAATTTACACAGTGGGCTATCTTTTCTTTTTGTTTTGAAGATCTGTATAGACAGAGTGGTTTTTATTTTGATGTATTTAAATCAAACTGACAAAAAAGTTGAAAATAAATGCAATAAAACGTCAGGTTTACAGGATAATTTAGCCTGTAATGCTTGAACATCAAATCAATAATTCACAAGAAAGCGGCAAAGCGGTAACTAAACACTTGAAACCTGTTTATATAGGTTCCATGCTGAATTTAATAACAATTAAGTAATTTGAAAGATCTCAAAGGCTCCGTACTGTGTGCGGACATTAATGCAACTTATTTAAAGCATTGCTTTAGTTTGAGTCTGGCACTGAGTCTGGGTTCATTTTAAGGACATATGTTTTGTGCTTGATGATAAGCCACGCCCACTGCTCCAGGTGTCACAGAGGCATGTTGAGGCCAATGCTTGGAAGTGTCCATCACCCAGGAGGCTCTGGTAGTGTAGGCAGAGAGCTGGGGCCAGCTTACAGCAACAGCAATACACAGCCACATCAGCCTTCTTTCTGAAAGAGAAAGAAAGAGAAGGACATCTAAGGCAAAGGTGTCCCCACATTCTGGGATGTTTAGGAAAATCAAAGAATTCCTCTAGGAGAATCGGCAGAATTCAGACAAACAAAAAGGAAGACTCCAAGGAAGAAAGAAGGAGGACAGAGAGAGTGAGAGAGAGTGAGATCAATTTTGGAGAGAACAAAGGTTTGACACATTAAAACATGTATTTGTGTCCCCTCACTCTCTCTCTCTCTCTCTCTCTCTCTCTCTCTCTCTCTCTCTCTCTCTCTCCTCTCCTCTCTATCTCTCTCCTCTCTCTCTCTCTCTGTCTCTCTCTCCTCTCTCTCTCTCTCCTCTCTCTCTCTCTCTCTCTCTCTCTCTCTCTCTCTCTCTCTCTCTCTCTCTCTGTCTCTCTCTCTCTCTCTCTCTCTCTCTCTCTCTCTCTCTCTCTCTCTCTCCTCTCTATCTCTCTCCTCTCTCTCTCTCTCTGTCTCTCTCTCTCCTCTCTCTCTCTCTCTCCTCTCTCTCTCTCTCTCTCTCTCTCTCTCTCTCTCTCTCTCTCTCTCTCTCTCTCTCTCTCTCTCTCTCCTCTCTCTCTCTCTCTGTCTCTCTCTCCTCTCTCTCTCTCTCTCCTCTCTCTCTCTCTCTCTCTCTCTCTCTCTACTCTCTCTCTCTCTCTGTCTCTCTCTCTCTCTCTCTCTCTCTCTCTCTCCTCTCTCTCTCTCTCTCTCTCTCTGTCTCTCTCTCTCTCTCTCTCTCTCTCTAGTCTCTCTCTCTCTCTCTCTCTCTCTCTCTCTTTCTATTTGAAGGGTAATAGAGATGGAGATGAAAACGTCGTGTCCTGAACGAGTGACCAAAGGCAGGTCCTGTACAGGAGATCAATGAGCCATCCGTCAAAGCTACACTCCTCACGCAGGGAGGACACATGCACACACACACACACACACACACACACACACACTTCTCCTTTGTCTATTTTGAGCCAAGGAGCAGTCGTGACTCCTGCTGCACCAAAAAAAAGAGTGTTTTTCTTTTAAAAAATAAAACTTCTCTTTAAAAAATGTATAATTTGCTGTAAACTGAAGTCCCTCCTCCGACCGCGACTCCTCCTTCACACCCGGGTGTTTTGATCATCTGAGAGTAAACCTTGTGTTTCTCCAGGTCAGCAAAATGTCCTCCTTTGGACGGTCACCTGAATGGTCACAGTCTCTGGATTATTTTTTGTCTTTAAATTGGACTAGAATGTGAGCTCTGATGGAAGGAAACAGAAAATCCCTCGACTGGGAGTGAAGACCAACTTTCAGCTGCTCCCATTACGGGTCTCCACAGCGGACCGTCTGTCTCCATGTCTTCCTGTCCTCTGCATCTTCCCCTTTCACACTGTCCCCCTGCATGTCCTTTCTCACCACATCCATAAACCTCTTTGTCCTTCCTCTTCTCCTCATTCCTGGCAGCTCCATCCTCATCGCCTCTCCTCCGGACATGTCCAAACCAACACTGTCTCACTATTCTGACTTAAGGCCCATCCATTCTCCAAGCTGCTTGTCCAGTCCAGGATGGTGGATCCCAGACCTCTTACCGTGAAGGAAACAGGACGCTTGTCCATTTCTGGACACAAACACACATAGATACCTGATTATCATGTCTAGTCTATCTGAGGTCTTTATCCAGCGGGACAGTCATCCTGGAGCAACTGGGAGGGTGTTGCTCCAGTTCTCGTTGGTGGTAGGGTTGGAGGTAGGACTCAAACCTGCATTGGCGAACGTTCCACCACTAGACCACCACCAGCTCCCCGTGACTTGTGTTGGACTGTGATACCAGTGAACCTCAAGAAACCCTTCACAGACACATGAAGAACAAGTCCACTGTACACAGAACAAACCCAGACTGGGAATCGAACCCACAACCTCCTCGCTCTGGGGCGCCTGATTGGTCTAAAGTGAAGGAAAACTGAATGAAAGAATAATAAATAGGATGCTACAGTACACTGAGCCCAGTGTGATCTCCCAGAGATCCAATCAGTATGTTGATCATTTGTTACATTTTAATCATATTTATTGTGCTTAAATGGAAAATAAATCCCTGTTTGAGAAATATTTCTGATTAAAAACATTATTCCAATAAGAGTCCACCCCCCAACACACACACACACACACACACACACACACACACTCTGGGCTATGAAATCTCAGTAAACTCTTCAGGCTTAAGCTGATCTCTCAGGTTGATACGATTCTGTTCGCCGTGAGGGAGACGCCCGGCGAGGACTTTTCCACACCGTGAAGGCCTCGCACAGAAACTACACATCCATTTCTTCCCTTTTCATCTTTTCTACGACGCTCTGCTCGGATGTAAACACACCCAACGCGTCTGTCTGTAAAAGGAAGGCTGTTTTCTTCCCCATTTCATCTGATTTCTGAAGGTGAGAGTAAATGCACTTTCCATGACGGGGCATAAAACAAGCTCCCAGAATGAGAAATGTGTGCTTCTTTAGAAAACTACAGCATCGGATCACACACACACACACACACACACACACACACACACACACACACATGAAGGGAACTGTAATAATAATAATAAAAACGCTGCTGTACACCAGATATCCTGCGACTGATGAGCTGTGTTGGTGGAATACCCTATTAAGCATGAGGCAGGGCGGCCGGTGGAAGAGAGGGCTTTACTTTAAATTGAGAAGTGCCAACGCACATTTATTGGCTCTAATGTGCTACAGCTCGGCCCGCGCGCTCAGGCCGGCCGCCGCCTCCTCCGCCGGGGAACATAATAACCTTTTTAAGGGCTCCAGCTTGTGCACCTTCGCTTCAACTCCCCCAATAAAGACCTCATACGTACCTAATCTTTTGTTATTACATTGTTAATATGATTTTTCTTCCCTTTTGCACTCTGATCTCTGAGACGCCGGCCCATAAAAAGCCCTCCTCTGGGCGGCGAGGCCGGGTCTTCTTCTTATTTTTATTTATTTATTTTTTTTCACAGGGTCGAGCCACACGTCGGGGAGAATTGGGGGACATTTTTAAAGCCCCGAGCACGAACTGGCGAAGCGGTTTACCTCCGAATCAGACGCCCGTTCTGAGTATACTGACGGGGGAGTAAAAAAAATAATCATCGTGAATAATAATGAAAATAAATAACTCATTTATAAATAGATGTTTATGAATTCTATTTTATAAAATGAAAAAAGATGTATTTATTTATTGTGATATTCATAAATGAATAAATGAATACACACATAAATAAATAAATAAATAATAAACACATAAATAAAATACATTAAAAATAAACCTTTAAAGGATGACAAGGCCTTAACTACGTCTTTATGGATAAAACTAGGTAATAAATAATTCTACGCCGCTTCACGGATATTAAATACAACATTTATCTCCATCCATTTAGACCCAAACGGACACTTTTAAATGCTTCTAATGAAACACATTTCTCATAAAAGTCATCACATGTGGAAGTGAACCTTTATACATCTACCACCTCTCATCAAAGGCTGATGCAGATTTTATGTAGCATTGTTGACTTTAACCCACAGTAAAGTGTTTTCTTTCACATTCATCCTTTCATTCCTTTCACCCCAAAAAAGTGGAAGAACTGTGGACGCTGCAGCGGAATAAACCTTTATAGATGTAATAAAGCTTTAAAGTCATTTTGCACCACATGGTTTGTCCATTTGTTATAAAAGGCTGGTTGTGTGAAAGTCGTCATCCCTTTAACATCGAGAAAAAAATCTGGCAACAACAATAAACATTAGTTTTAGCACCCCCTCATCCCATATGAGCAGCTGTTGCTGTGTGTACAGTGACAGATGGTCATATTATTGGAAGGGACGACTAGAACCAATAACACCTTTCAGCAGTTCAGCATCACATCCGAGAGTCTTCCCACCTACAGCCATGGACTGAGCTGCCTTCCAGCTACTGACTGAAACGCCTACATCCTGATTTATAGTTAATATCATTGGTTAACAGAACAAACCCAGCGTGCTTCACATTGCTGATCTGTTAGAAGCAGATTCAGACATCTGTGTATAAACTAAAACAATCTATTGTTGGATAGGAATTAAACTTAAGTGGGATAAAATAAGCATAAAATTATATATATATATATATATATATATATAGCACAAAAAATTTATATTAACCCATAATTTCTTCATATTTTGCTTACAGACCTTCTTGCATGTTTAGTATCAGGGACAGTTCTCCAGATCTTCCTGAAGGACAGTGTTGTTGTCTCTCATGTTCAGTCCAGTCTCTGTACCTGAGCAGTTCTCCAGATCTTCCTGAAGGACAGTGTTGTTGTCTCTCATGTTCAGTCCAGTCTCTGTACCTGAGCAGTTTGATAGTTCTGTGTTGGTTAATCCACACAGTGATCTACGTCTGAACCTTCAAGCAGAACAAAGCGTCTAACTTAAGACATGAAGCAGTGAAGAACCAGGAGAAGATGATTCCAGATGATCAGGAGATTCATTTACTCCTGTTGTTGAACAGTGAGTGGGTGGAACCCCTTTATCTAGAACCTTTAGACACTTTGCAGACTGGAGCACTAAAGCATTAGTTCCTGTTTCTTTCATTGAATCATGAATGTAAGGTAGTTTGAGGTGTTTTTACACCAAGAAGGTGTTTCTGTAAAGTATAAAGAAATGAGAGATGTTTCATGTTAAACCTCTGTGATGGTCTGAACAACCAGTACAAAAACAGGACACTGATTCGTCTTCAGTTGGACAGAGGACAAAAGTTTTGAGACATTCTTAGCTTTACAGGATTATCATTTTACACGAATGAGTGTTTTGGCTTTCTTGGCCGGCTGCCTTAATAGCATTGATCTGCAGATTTTAAGAATCTCATGTTTGCGCAGAGCCACGCCCACTCAGAAACACATCCTCTGATTGGTCAACTTAACCCAAGATGTCATGAAATGGCTAATAAACAAATCTAGAACCATAATGGATCAGTTTAATAAATAAATTCAGATAAATTAAAAAACGAAATAAATCAAAGCATGGATCAACCAATAAAAAAGAAGCAAATGAAATGACAAATGGAAAAAACAAAATTAAACAAACAAATTAAAACAGATACATAAATGAATAAAATAACTAATTCAAAGAAATACATAAACAGATAAACAGGTGAAATAAAAAAAATCCAAAAATAAATAAGAATAAATAAATAAAAGAATGGATGAATGCTATAATACATTCAAATTCATTCATTCATTAACTAATTAATTAATTAAATGTGCTCCAGACGTTTAGTCACTCGTACGTCGCCCACCTGGAAAGGTTAAAATAAACATCAATATTGAGCGACCGATCAGTTCTTGAGGTTGAGGAGCTGAAATTTGGGGTTAAAGGGGTTCATTTATACTCCTGACTTCTTCTCCTTCCATCCCTAATGACTTCTAACTTCCATCCAGTCCCTTTGTTTCCTGTCCTCTTCCGTCTTTCTCCTCCAGCCTGCATTCAGATGTGTCAGCATGTGCCCCGCCGTCCGAATCTGCCTTTTCAGTCCGAATCCTCGGGGTCGTCCAGCCCTCCCTAATCCCAGCAGCACCCCGAGTGTCCCGCGGGTTCTAAGCGCTGCCT
The DNA here is from genome assembly GCA_017165825.1 of Hepsetus odoe. Lineage (NCBI taxonomy): Eukaryota > Metazoa > Chordata > Actinopteri > Characiformes > Hepsetidae > Hepsetus > Hepsetus odoe. Next base: position 2,062,917 of record CM029376.1, read on the forward strand.
ATTGATCAGCTCATTGATTAACAGATTGGAAATATTAACTGGGGGATGATCCATCTGAGATGGGCCGTGTCATTCTCGTTAAGCCCCGGAGTGGTCGGCGAGGACAGCTTCTCATTAGCATTCTAATTAAGAGGCCATCAGATACCACTCAATCGCAGAGCACATCAGTGTGCACACACACACACATGCACACACACACACATGCACGCGCTCGCATACTTATACATCATATAAATGCAAATGTGCTGCTCTTTCGATGCCAATGTACGGAAATGCTTACATTTGAAGTTCGATGGCACAAAAATAATACAATATTTTACAAAAACGAGGCCGAAACACCCGACTCAGCATTCGGATCGAGTCCAGCCTGCTCACCATCGGCCAAAACATGCTTCCGAATGCGAATAAAGCTCAGTCGCAGCGGCCGCAGGAATTAGATCCACAAAGGGTAGCATCCATGAGATCTACACCTTTCATGAAAACGGACACTTACCCACATCAGCGCTGAAAAAGGAAGTGCACACCGTCGTCACACTTTCTGAAACGGATGAAAAAAGGCCTTTATGACCTTCGTTTATGTTTGTGAAGGTTCATGTCAGCCCTCATAAAACACTTGATGAACATGACGGATAACTTTAATGCTCACCGACTGCATGAGACAAACACACAGACAGTAATTAAGGTTTAATTAAGGCTTCAAACTTTTTAAAAGCCTGAAATTGTAACAAGAATTGGACGCTTGCTGGAAAAAAACCCTTATTAGTGTCGCAACAGGGTTTACGTGAAGTTCTGAAAGGTCACAGCACAGCACACAGCGAACCTGGACCTCTGTGTTTAACCCATGCAAGCACCGAGCCTAGGGGGCAGCTATGAAAGCACCTGGGGAGCAGTGACGGGGACGGTACCTTGCTCAAGGGTACCTCAGGGCAACCTACTGGTGAGGGGTTTGAACCCACAATCTTCCGATCCCGTGGCCGACTCCTGAACCACTAGGCCACCGCCGCCCCTACCAAACTTTAAACCTAACTCTGTTAGATGTCATAAAGCTATAAAAACAAAATCATAAAGTAACCTTGATTTCTGTAACGATTCTAGAATATTATGGATGATAATATAATAATAATAATAATATCTGTGATAAGTGTGATCTTTATAGCTACACATACATCACAGCTATTACTGCTATTAATATAAAAATATGAATATTTTTTAAATCAGTGTTAATTATGTTTATAAAGAAAGATTCTATCGATTTTTATAATTAAGTTAATAATAAAAATGATTATTTATGTGCTGGAGCCAATCCCAGTGTTCATTGAGCGAAGGAGTGCTAATATTCCAGTTCAAACCATTACATTATTGCTGTTTTACATTGGTTATTAATCGACTGATATTAATTTTACACAGGTTATTAATCGATTGAAGAGACTGATAACTCTGTAATAAAAAAAAAGAATCAGAAAATAAAGAAAAATAATATCAGAACCAGTTGGAATCAATGTCTGTTTTAACAGTCTTGATACTTCATTCTAAAATTCAATATAAATTTGATTTAAAGAGAGGCTGATCTGTTCAAAATATCAAAAAGGCCCCAACGGAGATACGAGGTTTGGTTTAGAGGTGGGTGTAAAGAGTTCATCAGGTTGTGATGTTTTGGACTAAAGGAGTTGGACGGTTTCGTCCCCTCACACCGACTGTCCCTCTCACTCCTTGTTTTATGAGCCTGTGTTTTATGCGCTCGTTCACATTTGCTCAATAAAGGCCCGAGTCGGAGGCGGGCGAGGTTCCAGGGCAGGAGCTCCATGCAATTATGCAGAATCCTGAGGCAGGTGATTTAGGAAGTGAGTCGGCCGCCTCCGCCGGGGCCACGGGAGAAAGAGCGGCGCATTGATTGAACCTCATATTGTTGTTGTCTGAAATCTTAACATGCCTGGAATTTATGACACTCGGAATAATAATGTCACATAAAAACTGACAGCACGGAAGACGTGTGTCCCTCCCGCTCTGAGGGGACGCCGCCTGCACGGCTTTCAATTTTCCATTCACGACATTTTATGGAGAATTACGCTTGTTGATTTTTTTGACATATATAGGGATCAATAGTGGGATGTGTATGTGCTGGGGATTGGGGCGCCCATGAACTTGGCTGTAAGGAGGGATATGAAGCCGTTTTCATTTTATTACATAAAAAAGGACTTTTGTGCACTTTATTAACCTCTTAAACTCGAAGGGTCTGCACTGGGTCCACACTTCAGCTCAGATCATTGTAGCTCCTGTGCCATATACTGGAGGTACTAGATAAAAAGCTGGAATTCTTAAAGGTACTAGGTAGTAAAAATAAACTGGACTGAATTGTTGAGGGTTTAAAGCAATTCAGCCAAAATCGCTGGGATTAAAGCGCTTTGTCTGATATTTTAAAGCCTCATTAATCTCTAAAAATCTAAAAATGGTCAACATTCTGCTTAAGCTCAGTATTAGATTTAGGCTCTAGGTTGAGGTTTGAGTAACTCTCATAATAAAGTGGTTGAGACATGAAGTCTCCCACAGATGTTCAGATTTCTTCCCACTGATGGTGAACGGAGCCAAGCATCCCAATTCTGCGATTTTCTGTCCCCCAGTGAAGCGCCACATGGGACGGTGATGATGATAGTCTAAATCTCTTTTCTTTGTGTCCCTCCAACATCATCGGGGAGCGTCTCCACCACCAGTTCATGTCTGTGAGGGACATTCGGACGTCCAGTTCCATTCATACAGACTGGGAACATTTCTGACTCACATTTCTGAAGATTTAATTGGTGGAAAGGACACTTTGGTCCAATTCCATCCAAATCAAATACGAGGAGCTTGATGCATAAAATTAGGGATATTAGGTCAAATCAAAATAAATAATTTATAAAGAAAACGGGAGTTTCGGAAGACATTTCTTTCTTTTCTTTCTTTTACAGCCCTGTGGAGGAACTCGTGAAGGTTATAACACTATCAAAGTTCATGTGCGCCCCCCCCCCCCCAACAGTCTAGGTCATCTCCTCCCTCCCTGTTAGCGGTATAATTACTCCCACCCCCTCAAAACACCTCCAAAAAAATATGACAGGACTCTGACCCCGGCCGAATTATTGAATTTTTATCGCCTGCCTTAGGCCATGTCGGGGCTATTCAATTTTAGCCTGAGGAGGACAACCTATTAAAGAGGATGAGACCAAAATGTTCTGCCTCAGATTGCCAGCAGAAACCATTTTCCAGACACATCGTAGGACCAGCCGTGGGTTCGGGTGGTCGAAAGTGCTCACATACCCTCCCCCTTCATCTCCTGCCGTCCTGCCAGAAGGGGAGACGCAATTTACATGAGCTGAAGGGAAGATGACAGCCAGCAATCAGCTTGTGGAATAGGGTCAGCCGGAAAAAAACAGCACATCACATTACAGTCGACCAACGAATCGCTTATACCGGCCACGACCTCCGACCTGCACTCATATCAACCCATTGCCCTTTAGTATAATTATGGCGACTAATCTTTGGTCATCTGATTGGAGAGAGATGGCCCAGCGGCCCGTCCTAATTTATTTTTCTCGTAATTTATTTTTTTCCTCACCCCCCGCAAAACCCCACCCTGGCTTGCTAATAAACAGTTTTGACTGGAGACGTCTCGGTGTGTGTATGACTCTCCAAGAGTCCAAAGGTCAAAGTTATCTATTTATCAATTTATCCTTCCGTCCGTCCAATCGTCTGCCGACCGGTGTAATTATCCCCGACATTTACCGAAGGTCTGCGTGTCTCTGCTTTACAGCAGCGTTAGAATATTCTACCTTGGGCAAAGAGTTGATTAGGGCTGACGTCTTTAGCTAATCCCGGGGACGGGACTGTAATGCTGGACAACATCGTGTTCGGGTTAATGATTACGGGAGTCTCGAAGCAAAAATCTGAAACTAAAGAAAAACAGGTCTTGGTCCTGTAAAAGTTTGGGGGACGGCATCATTAAATACGGACACGTGATGTGATCTATTAGTCTCTTGTGTCCAACGACATACATGTCCTACATGGACATGAACACCGTCCACTGCTGTCACACTTTCTGGGGTGAAATTGAGAAAAGTAGCTTTAGCACATGAAGTGCAAGAGAAAGTGAAAGTGACTATTAGTCCTTGTGAAGACACAGCACAGAGTGAATCACTACTAAATGCATCCTCTGTATTTAACCCAAACGCACCGTCCAGCAGGAGACAGACATGTCCAGCACCCGGGCACCCGAGCAGTGATGGGGACGGTACCTTAAATTGGAGTAACTACTGATCTGGGATTTGAGTGTTAAGCGTTTAGGGGACTAGGCCCGAGGATCAGAAGATAATGGGTTTGAATCCTAGACCAGCAGGTTGCCCTGAGGTACCACTTAGCAAGGTGCCATCCCCATCACTGCTCCCTGGACACTCGATGGAATAATGCTTAATATTTTTTTTATTAAGTTTTGGTCTTGGTCTTGGTCCTTTCTGTGTGGAGTGGACATGTTCTCCCCGTGTCTTTCCTCCAGGAGCTCAGACTTCGTCCCACCGTCCAAAGTCCTGCACGTCAGGAAGACTGCAGATTCTAAATTGTCCCCCTAGGTGTGAGTGTGTGTCTGCCCTGCGATGGACTGGTGACCTGTCCTGGTTGTCCCCGCTTTGCTCCTTGTGAGAGCCGGGACAAGTGGCTCAGGAAATGAGTGAGTGAGTAAACAAGCCGTAAAATGGCAAAAAAGTGGTGCAAACATTACTTCTAATTCTGCAACTGTTTGAAGCTTTGCTAATTCTTCTCATTCATGGAAACCAGTCATGCAGAGTCTGAAACCACATAAGCAAGTCCATAAGAAATTACTGAAGACACCGTTTTTGGAAAACGTGCTAATTGGTGGCCTTTAAGCTTGTGTTACTTGTTAGCCACATTAGCTCCAGCTTAAGAGCTAAAGAATCAAACTTCAGACGCCAGGCATGTCTGGACTGATGGACTGTTTTTGCAGGAAGGGGGAGAAACTTCTCCTTTAATGCTGTCCTTGATAAGCTTTGCATCTTCAGAGTGAAGAGAACGTCAGATGGAGGCTCTCCGACTGTTTTGCATTAAGGAAGTGGCCACCACACTCACGGACACGCAATTCAAAATAATGAATCACAGCCATTCGACTGGAACTGCAGCTCCTAGTCATCAATCACTCAGCTCCCAATTTTAGCAAAAACACAGCAAAATATCTGCTGATCTCAGAAGATCTGGCAAAAAAATGGACCCTCGCTGCTCCTGGGTAGACGATGATTTACATTTACAGAATTTATCAGATGCTTTTATCCAAAGTGTTGCCTGATGGCAGGGAGAGTCTCGCTGGAACTGCTTGGGGTTTATGGGTTTTGCTCAGAAGCTCAGATGGTGCTGGAGATCCAGACTTGAACCCACAACCTGCTGGTCTGCAGTGGTTGATCCCTCTGGTCAATCACTAACCCATGTTAATGACAACATCTGAACATCTGAAATGCAAGAACAACATTTTTTTAGCTCATTTTATGTTATACTTAAAAACATAAAAACACAGAACCAGCTGCCATCCTCTGCTTTTCTTCTCGATAAAGTCACAAACACGTCTTTTTGGACCTTAATTGTAAGCGAATGTCCTTTTAATTCTTTTTAATTGCATTGTTTATTGTGATTACCTGCATTTTCCATTTGTCTTTTCCATTTAAACACATCTGTTTGTGTTTAATTCATCTTAAATAAAACAGATTTAGTCAGTCAGTTCTAATTTGATTAAACTGATGTTGATTAAAGGTCATTTTACAGAAAGTATATAGTGTTTCTTTTTGTTCTGCCTATTATTTTAAGTGAAAGGATATTATTAATTAAATGAATTTATAAAACAATTAAAACGCAGGTTGAGATAAAACAGGCAGGACAAAAAATGCACTAAAAGAATAAATATTTGTTGTAAATGTGCCTTTAATTGACACCAGTTTAGTAAAATTAGACCTGATTTTGGCGCATTTCTATTGGTCTATTGATCTCTAAATGTTCACTCTGATGAAATGATATAAAAAGTGTTGGTGAGATACATTTATGAGCCATATAACCTCATAATGAAGAGAAATAAATATCATTTCAGCTTCATCTCTAAAGCAAACAGCAGCTTTGTGCAGAACTACAGTCCCAACTGTAAATTTAACCTCAGGGCCTAAAACACACAACCATCTGTTTAACCCTGACCTAACACACACACACACACACACACACACACACACACACACACACACACACACACACACACACACACACACACACACACACACACACTGAATGTGATTCCATACGGGCCTCCTGTGCCAAGTCTCCGGGATAATATGCCCATTTTGACCTTAATCACTATTTCCTATTAGAGTCTACTGACCTGTCCGTCTCCCCAGAGAGCTTTAACTCATTCAAATACTATCCCCATCTCTCTCTCTCTCTCTCTCTCTCTCTCTCTCTCTCTCTCTCTCTCTCACGCACACACACACATTCACACACACAATTTATCTGTAATGTAGGAGCCATTTGGCCAACCATGTCATTTCCACCGGGGTTCGTGACGACACTGCTGCTGTCCAGGCAGTAAAATCTATTCAGGAAAAGTCTTCCGTCTCTAAACACAGAGACTACAGAAGAACCATGACTGATTCCTGCAAAGAACCTAAAAATGCATGTTTCTGCAGAACCATCTTTGTAGACTTTGTAGAGAAGATCCTTCTCACACAGTCAGTTCCATAATTAGTGGTATGTCAGTGTTTAAAGTGAGTTCAAATTTATTACATCATTATTTTCATTTAATGAGAAATTAGGATTTTTACATTTCGACTTTGATCTAAAATGACATGGAATAAAAAAGTGAGAAACATTTCACAGTAATGTCACTGCGTCCACTGTCCACCCACCCTGTCCTCGGTAAACGTACTGATACTGGTGTAGAACACTGAAATTAAAAGATCAAATTCAGTTACTCGGTACAAAAAGTACAGGAATGTACTGAGAGTAAAGTAAAAAGTACAGGAATGTACTGAGAGTGTAAAATAAAAGGTGCAGGAATGTACTGAGAGTAAAATGTAAAAAGTACAGGAATGTACTGAGAGAGTAAAGTAAAAGTACAGGAATGTACTGAGAGTGTAAAGTAAAAGGTACAGGAATGTACTGAGAGTATAATGTACAAAGTATAGGAATGTACTCGGTGTATAAAGTACAAAGAACAGGGATGTACTGAGAGTGTAAAAGTAAAAAAAGTACAGAATGTACTGAGAGTATAAAAGCAAAAGGACAGAATGTACTGAGAGTAAAGTAAAAGTACAGGAATGTACTGAGAATGTTAAGTAAAAAGTACAGGAATGTACTGAGAGTAAAATGTAAAAGTATAGGAATGTACTGAGAGTATAAAGTAAAAAGTGCAGGAATGTACTGAGAGTAAATTAAAAAGTACAGGAATGTACTGAGAGTATAGTAAAAAGTACAGGAATGTACTGAGAGTGTAAAGTAAAAGCAGGAATGTACTGAGAGTATAAAAGAAAAGGACAGGAATGTACTGAGAGTGTAGCAAAAGTACAGGAATGTACTGAGTGTAAAGTAAAAGTACAGTGAATGTACTGAGTAATGTTAAGTAAAAGTACAGGAATGTACTGAGAGTAAAATGTAAAAAGTATAGGAATGTACTGAGAGTATAAAGTAAAAAGTACAGGAATGTACTGAGAGTGTAAAGTAAAAGTACAAGAATGTACTGAGAGTGTAAAATTAAAAAGTACAGGAATGTACTGAGGTAAAGTGTACAGGAATGTACTGAGAGTGTAAAGTAAAGTACAGGAATGTACTGAGAGTATAAAAGTAAAAAATCAGTAAATCAGTAATGTTGACAGATGCTGTTAAATTAAATTACACTGAAAGTTAACAACTGCCTTCCTTTTCCCGTAAAGTTCCTCACTGTCAGAACGAGGTTTATTTTGATTGAATGCCATTGAAGAGATTCTACCAAGATGTTTGTCTCCTCCCACGCCTGACCAGTTTTGGCACCTAAACTCTAGCGGTGTAGGGATGCAGTTGTGGTGAAGCTGTTGTGTGTGAGTGGAATGCAGTGATGGAGGAGAGTCGATGTGCTGCTGTCAGATGTAAATAAAAGCAGCAGCTCCTGATTGAGCCGATAAAGTGCTGTTCCACTCACTTGGCTGGTCTTTAAAGCATTAACACATCAGCCTGTGCCCTCAGGTGCTTCACAGCAGCCTCGCCTCAGAGCATATGCATAAGTATATTTGACTGTGTGTGTGCGTGTGTGTGTGTGTGCGTGTGTGTGTGTGTGTGTAGGTGTGTGTGCGTGTGGGTGTGTGTGTGTGTTTGTGTTTATACCAGGTTGTCAATACAGTCACCCTGTATTGGAAGGCTACACTCCTGTGTGTGTGTGTGTATGTGTGTGTGTATGTGTAGGTACACACTTTTAGAATCAGCATGTCAATGAGATCACTTTCCATGTATTGCAAATGAGGTCCAATATGAGCGTGTGTGTGTGTGTGTGTGTGTGTGTGTGTGTGTGTGTGTGTGTGTGTGTGTGTGTGTGTGTGTGTGTTGTCATTATTATACATAGATGCTTCCATAGAAAGTATATATGTGAAATATGAGACTATCAAATTATTATTACATATTATAAGGTTATACCTGCCCGTCAACGGGCCCTTTCTCGGTGTAGTGAAATGAGCTACCAAAGCGATGTATAAGCATGTGTGTGTGTGTGTGTGTGTGTGTGTGTGTGTGTGTGTGTGTGTGTGTGTGTGCTCATTTTCAGCCATGCCCCTGTGCCCTGTGTCTATTGACTGGCCGGGATTAGGCCGGCCGGTGAAGGCTGGGTCCCTGCGGGCTGAAGTCTGACCCACTCGGGCTAAAGTTCAGCCTGGGGCGAGGGCCTCGCGGGGCCAGATTAGGGGCCGGGACGATCCCAGCGGACAGATCAAAGAGTGAAATTACATCTCACACACCCCACTCACTCTCCACCAACACACACACACACACACACACATGCACGTCAGGTTGACCCTCCTCTATAACATGTGACAGGTGAATAAATAAATAAACAAATGTAATGGCATCTGATACGGACAGATGCACCTTACGCCCAATTTTACTGTTTTATTGGATGTATTGATCGCGAACACACTGCTGCTGCTGTTTTTGATTGAAGTGGATGAATTTCGCAGCACATCTGCGCTGCTCGGCCGAGTCCTTGATAAATTATGTCACGATGTGCTTTTCTGCGTATCTTCAGCGACTCCTAACACAATTACATTAAACTTTAATTACAGCCATAATAAGCAGATTAAAAACAACAATCAAACCTGCAGCTCAGTAGTAGAGAGAGTAAGCGGAACATTAAACACTCATCATTTATTACTTTAACATGTTCAGAGAAACATGTTTTGCTCATGCTCTGCTGTTCTTACGTGAGATTTCTCCTCTTTGAAACCTTTTGTATCAGAAGTGTGTTTTTAGGCACTTCATCTGAGGAGCAGGAGAAGCAAGGTCATCAGTGATTCAATTAATTTACATATTAATTTGGTGCTGCAAATGTATATAAGCTCAGTTCATTTAAAATATTGATTTAATATTAATATGTTTTCATAAGGTTTGTTAATGGGTTAATAAATATATAGGAACACAAATAAAGGAAATTTAATATGTGATAAATAATACAGGTCAGCTACATAGAGAGACAGAAAGACAGACAGACAGACAGACAGAAAGACAGACAGACTGTGATATATAGATAGATAGATAGATAGATAGATAGATAGATAGATAGATAGATAGGATAGGATAGAGGTATAGATAGATAGATAGATAGATGCTGGTTTGTAAATGGACTGATTAAACAAAAATAACAAAAATATTTGTTTTACATACACATATTATTATTATTATTATTATTATTATTATTATTATTATTGGTATTATTATTATTATTATTATTATTATTATTGGTATTATATTATATTATTATTATTATTATTATTATTATTATTATTATTATTATTGGTAGTATTATTGTTGTTGTTGTTATTATCTCTCACTCTTATTGGCTGCTCTCTTTGCCTTTGAAGCTGCTGCAGGTTTGCTGTGAGCTTTAGAGTAAGCTGTGTAATGATATGGGGGGGGACGTATATATTTATATATATGTTTCAAACAGTCGGACTGATTAACGCTCGGGCGCATGACGCCATCATCTTCCTCTCTGAAACTCGAAGGTGGTAATTAAGGTTCCTAAACGAGCTCTTTTGTTTAAGGACAAAGCTTCTCGCCTTTGAAGTTCCAGGAGTTTACCTTTTCATCTCTATCCTTCCACCAGTGCGTCTGATATGATTTAATGAAACGATAACTTTAAATGGAAGGCGCTGCAGTTTTAACATCTGTGAAATGGTGGGACTTGCAGGCGGTGGGATGTGCACTCCTCCGTCTAATCAATGGTTCATGCAGGAGAAGGATGAGGGTCTTAAAGTGGCTGGAGTGGCTGTCTTTCTTTCTCTCATGTCACCCTCCCTCCTCTCCCTCGCTCCTTCGCTCGGCGGAAAGGAGAAATAATTGGATTTTTTCCCACAAATAATGCCTCACCCTTGAGTTTAATTAACCAGGCAGACTCAGGCCACGCTCGCCAGATGAGAACGAGGAGGAAAAAAAAGAAAAGAGTTTGTCCAGCAAGGTGCAGCGCCTATGGTTAGGTGCAGAAGAGTGAGTGAGCGTGTGTGTGTGTGTGTGTGTGTGTGTGTGTGTCAGGGTGTTTTTCCCACAGTTACATCGGGGATGTCGACAGCATGGCCTTTCAGGGAGTGGATTAGTCCTGTATGAGATAGTTCAAACTACAAGTCACCAACAACTAGACTGTAAAGTCTGAACTTTATTTAAAACCTTCATCCCAAACAAAAATCAAAAAAGTAAAATAAATCCAGATTTTTTTTTTCATTTTTCTTTCTAGCTGACGCACATGTACCCTCTTGACTTGGATGGAGTTTTTATTATTTTCATTTATATTTTATATACCATTCGTAATAGATCTAATTTCTTGGAAACAACTGTTTACCACTGTTAAAGAGTACATTTTTGTTCACTGAACAATCATCATCTCCTGGAGTTTCCATGTAAAATCAAGGTCTGAGAAAACTAAACGCCAGTTCAAAGTTCTGAGATAATTGAAGAAATGAATAGCGTACCATCGCTTGCATCATTTGGGAAGAAAGAATAGACCTGAATAAACGATCTAATGTATTTATTGATTTTCTTAATTAAAGAACCTGTTATGAGTCACAGAACTCCAGATGAGGTTCTAGGAAGGAATATTAAACCAGCGTGAGCGTCTCACATTATGTGAAGAGCACTTGTTCTAACAGAACTGGTTCTCAATGTGGTTCCTCAGTTGCATCAGCTTCAAAAATGTTTGTAACCTAAACTCATTAGGTAATCTTGCTATCTAAGAGTGGATATATTTTTCATAATTTTAAGATTTATTACTGTTTGCTGCATTTTATTTTACACTTGTAACCACCATAGATAACACTCCAACAATGTTCCTTTTATTGGCAAAAAATCTGCCGCCATCCAGGTGGTTTCAAAAAATACGCTTGAGTTCCAGCTGGAAACAAATTCTCCCAAAAGACGACTAATAACCCAGAAATTCCAGTACTGCATCGCATTCTTTTCAAAAAAAAATATCTCATTTATAATATTTTATTCAGTTGTAACCATTAATCACTACCCAGGTAGAGCAAACTAGATCAGTTTTAAAAGTACATTTTCAGCCTGGTCCTGGATCAGGTAGAACTGTAGGTGTAACTGTATTTTGATTTTTTTTGTGTTTGTTTTGATTCCACGGAACTTAAAGCACAAAAACACACCAAAGTATGAAAAACAAGGTCAGAACTGAAGTGAAAAGTACAGGAATGTACTGAGAGTGTAAAGTAAAAAGTACAGGAATGTACTGAGAGTATAAAGTAAAAGTACAGGAGTGTACTGAGAGTAAAGTAAAAGTACAGAATGTACTGAGAGTGTAAGTAAAAGTACAGGAATGTACTGAGAGTAAAGTAAAAGTACAGGAATGTACTGAGAGTGTAAAGTAAAAGTACAGGAATGTACTGAGAGTGTAAAAGTAAAAAGTACAGGAATGCTGAGAGTGTAAAGTAAAGCAGGAGTACTGGAGAGGAAGCAAAAGCACAGAGGTACTGAGAGGTAAAGTAAAAGTACAGGAGGTACTGAGAGTGTAAAGTGTGCACAGGAATGTACTGAGAGTAAAGTAAAAGTACAGGAATGTAACAGAGTATAAAGTAAAAGTTAGAATGTACTGAGAGTGTAAAGTAAAAGTACAGAGTGTACTGAGTATGTAAAAGTGAGCCGTGTTCCTCTGAAGGACGCCTGAGCGCTCTGTCCTGTACTGAAAGTGAACTGAATCTCACTCATATTAATAGAATTAAAGACTATTAGTGCTCAACTTCAACTCCAATAAAACAATCTACTGAAAATAATCCACATGAACTTCACCGCTTCACTTTCATCACCGCTCTCTACTAGTTCTCCATCACGGACACACACACTCCACACACCCTGAACTCCAACGTCCACCTCCCTTCCTGTCCTCTTCTCTCACTCTCCTTCACTCTGTCCTGCACCGATGGACACTCAGAGGGACGTCTCTTCTGTGTGTTTGTGTCCATTTAGTCTGAGACGGGTCTGGATGGTGGGACGGTGATGGAGGATAGAAATGATGGAGGATGTTCAGACTAAAGTGAGGAGTCTGTTCTGAAGACAGGACAGAGGTTTGGGGGGAAATGTAAAGGACAGATCATTTTTCTCCAGTAGTGGAGATACTAGCTGTGCAGCAGTGAGGCTGCATAGAGATTCATGCTAATGAGATGAAGACAGCTTGGGTGTCCCCCTCCCCGTGTCGTCACCCAGCTGGGTTTCGGGTCTCGGTGTTATGGTGGGTGTTGTTTATGACTTATGGTGGAAGTGTCAGTCTGCAGTTTTATATATCACTTCTCAGGTCCTTAGGGCCACTTTTGGATGAAGGGGGTTGCCATTTTTGCTGTCACCTATCCTCTCCTTTCCTCTTTTTCTATGCCTCACACACACACACACACACACACACTAGGTCTCTAGCTGCATGTTTGTTGTCCCAGTCCCTCAATGTGTCCCCCCAGGAGAAGAGCTCATTTAATATAAATAGAAGGCTTCACATGCAGGGGGCCCAACCCTCGCAATTATGTATCTCAGCTCCGGCATTACTCCGTTGGCCTCCGCATCGCCGGGCACCAGCGCCCGACCGGTACCACGCACTTGGTTTAGTGTGTGTGAAAGTCTGTCAAGGATTAAAATTGTCTGAATCTGAAAGTGTTTACAAGGGAATGGATTTTAAAAAGTAACAAAATTCTCAAATGAAATGAAAAGAAATAAAATAGAAAAATCATGGTAAAAATGACCACAAAACTCAAAAATAATAAAAGTAAATAAATTAGTTTGTGTACAAAGGGATTGAATGTAAATTTGTATTCTAAAAAAGGTTAATAAATTAACCTAAAATTGCATTTATTTAGAGTATTTTAAGATCTTGCTAATATAATGCAAATATGTATGCATGGGAAAAAAAATCAACATTACCATCTCTCTCTCTCTCTCTCTCTCTCTCTCTCTCTCTCTCTCTCTCTCTCTCTCTCTCTCTCTCTCTCTCTTTTTCTAAAGTGAGTAACATTAGCATCTTTTGATGTGCTAATGTCATTAATGCTTGCCCCCTCTCATTCTCATTTTCTGTCTCTCACCATAATTAAAGAAGAATGGAAAAGTTTCAGAATTGTAGTGTTACAAATGTTAAAATGAAAAACGTGTGTTGTTTCTCCTCCTCTGCAGAACTGCCTATTTTTTTTTTTTTTTTTTTTTTTTGGTGGAGCCGAAGTAGAAAGATCTCCCACCAGGGACTTTGGGAGGGAAAACGAGGGAAGAAAGAGAGGAAAAAGAAAGAGGGGGCTGAAACTTAGCGCCCCAAGACCAGTGACTTGGGGGCTTGAGGCAGTAGCCCGGAGCGAGACTCGGCGGCTAATTGCACTTCATCTGGAGGGTGGATCCATGGTGGCTAACAAGAAAGCACTCGTGGTCTTCATTTAGCTATCAATTCTCCTCACCCCGTGGCACCTGCTCGCAGCTGTCCTTTTCCTCTTTCTACCAATCAACACATTAAACATACTAATTCAACCTTCAGAAACAAGGGGTGAGAGAGAAACTTACAGGAGAGAGAGAGAGAGAGAGAGAGAGAGAGAGAGAGAGAGGGCATAAAGCAGACACAGCAGTGCATACCAAGCGTCAGCTTTAGCGAGCCTGCCGAGTGCTCTGGATTTAGCAGGATATTTATTCTTTTATATCCAGACAAAAGAGATTGTACATGCCCTCCCTGGCACCCTCCTCCATCTCTCTTCTCCATCCGTCCATCCGTCCACACCATCAGGTGGAGGACTGTGGGACATCAAAGCAAATTTTACCTTCACCAGCCAAACCTCTCCTAACACAATTCATTAATCAAACGACCTTGAGCTGCAAAGCTGACGCTCACGCCACTGTCAGATTTCTCCATCACTCTTTATTCAATCGACCGCCCAGATTGACGCTTGATTGTTCTTTTTTTATGCGCCGTCTGATGTGCATTTGCAATGATTTCTGGTTTGAACGCAGCCTTAAATTATTCACACCTTCTTCCTGCAGTCATTTCACACTCACATCGTCTAATAGCAAATTAAAAGGCTGGGTCAATATTGATGAACGAGAATTAAATTAACAGACTGGAATTAAATTTTAATGTTGCTTCACATGTTCAGACTGTTATCACTGCATTGGTTCCCATTTTTTTCCAGCACCTGCCAGTCAACCGATAACTCCATCACTGCAGAGGAACATTCCTGAACTGTTCACTTTTACTGGAAGCATCAGTCTTATCGCTTTAAACTTCAAAAGAATCGTCGTAATAATGCCCAAGTTCTCCAGATCTTTCCTGGGCTGACAGTGTTGTTGTCTCTCATGTTCAGTCCAGTCTCTCTGTTCCTGGAGCAGTTCTCCAGATCTTCCTGAAGGACAGTGTTGTTGTCTCTCATGTTCAGTCCAGTCTCTGTACCTGGAGCAGTTCTCCAGATCTTCCTGAAGGACAGTGTTGTTGTCTTCATTTTCAGTCCAGTCTCTGTACCTGAGCAGCTTCCAGAAGCAGGTGATCATCTCCACAGAGAACGGAGAACTAAAACAGCCAATGTCTAAAGAAGAGCTGTTGGGACGTCCTTCAAGAAGCCTGGAGAAGTGTTCCTGATTGACTTAATGAAACGAGCTGATCTAAGAGCGCTGAGGCTGTGCTGAAGAATAACGTGTGTGGTGGTGAATATTGACTTAAAGCTCTTTAGACTGAAACTTCTTGTGTTTAGACTGGATTCACATGTTTGTACACAAAATCTCTGAACCTCATTTCACTTTGCTGCCAGAACAGAGAGAATGAGGAACTGAAAACTATTCCATAGCACTGAGATGCTCACCTGACAAGGGGAACCTGAGCTCTTGGAGGAAACCCAGACAGACACAGAGAACATGTCCACTCCACACAGAAACACACAGTTCCCAGAAAAAGTAGGTTGTCTAGAGGTACTCTTGACAGTGAGGTACTACTGTTCCATCACTGCCCCCGGTGCCCCTGCTGGAGTATGTCTGTTAGCGATGAGGGTGGCACAATTGCATCATGAATAAAATTCTCGGATCGTCTGACAAAATCTCACTCTTCAGCAGGATAACGATCCCAAGTGTCTTCAAAATTGGACCAGGACGATTAAATTCAGTCCAAAAAAAGCAGAAGGTTTGGAGAATGGCGTCTTGTCCTCTCCAGACTCCAGATCTGTGTGAGTTGCAAGGACAAGCTGAAGGAGCTGAAGTTGGAAAGTTGGAAATAAGAGTCTAGTAAATGAGAAAGAACTGCTTGTTGGAGGGTTTGGACACAAGTTATTTCACGGAAACGAAAGTGGCAAATATGTGCTGCCATGATAAAGACAATGATGAAAACGCATGATTGTATTAATGCATCAGGTAACTGGGCAGCACTTCAGTCATTTAAGTAATTTCAAACATTGAAAACTAACAGAATATCATTGCAAAACATTTTTTTTATGTAAAACTTCTGTTCATTTCATTTGTATCATTTGAAATCTCTTTGAAAATCACTTTTAACAAGCAGAAATTCATCATTTGTGGAACTTAATTAGATCAATGAATCATGTTTTGCCTTTAAAACATAATGACCTTCTTTCCTTTTACTGCGTCGATGTTAATTTGTATTTATTCCCGTATGTTTATGGATGGAAATGCACTTGACGAGGCTTGTTCCACTAAGACTTGGTGAAGAAGTGATTCTTTACTTTCATTTCTCCATCCGTCAGAAAGATTTACACTCCCGTTACTCTCTTTGGTAATTAATGCGGGATCTTATCTGATTTCTCTCCAGCAGTGACGACGATGATGTTAATGATTGGACTGTGTCACCTCTGGCAATTTAAATGTCACTCTAATAACAGCTCCCAGAAGCGAAGACCAAACCGAGCATGTGTAGCAGCTTTCGCCACGTCGATCAATAGGCCAGTTAAAGACGGAAGAACGAGTCAATAAACATATGCGTGAATTGATTCACTCCCGTTATTATCATATAAAGCAGGCGGTAAATATGCAGATAATCGCTGCTGCTGATCGCATATAAAATACCCACAGAATTCATGCCTATTTATACAGAGCCAATTAAAATCAGGCAGATTAACTACAATGCACACAATCCGTACTAAAGCTGTAATTAAAATACATAAATATATCACAAGTAAGTGATTAACGAAGAAGCAATTATTAGAGCTCACTTCAATTAGTCACCTAATTGAAATGAGCACTTTTCAGAATATTTAGGTCCTTTTGTCACTTTAATTACTTTTGAGTGATTTTTTGTGGGTTTTTTTGTTGTTTTTTGGGGGTTTTTTCAGTCAGCAGGGGACCAACGTTTAGGTCGTGGACCACTAAAGGAACACGTGAGCTGTGTCCCAATTCAGGGCCTTTTTCATGTATGTACATCATCCTCTTCTTTTTCCTATTTTAACCACTTCTGTTTATTTTTCTTATTTTGGGCTGCTTTTTTTTTTTTATTTATCCTGTTTGATTTTTTATTCACAGAAGAGCTCGTAAAACATATTTTCCTCAGTTGTACACGTTAAACCAATTTTAATGAAACAATTTTTAATGTTTAAATATAATATTAAACAAATGTTTTTTTAAATTAAAGCGATATTGATTGATTGATTGATTGATTGATTGATTGATTGATTGATTGATTAGCATCTAATTGATGTCGGTAATTGATGGAAAATGCTGATTAGGAGACAAGAAAGCTGGAAATATGAGGGCACCTCTTCCTCTTTTTCTCTTTTCTCTTTATTCCTTTTTATTTCTCTCTCTTTTTGCTTTTCTCATTTAGTTTTTCCTCTGTTCTCTCTCTATTCCTTTCCCGTCTTTCTCCATCTCACTTCCTATCCCTCTCTTTCTCTACCTCCTTTTCTTTGTGTCTTTTGGCTGCCTCTTTCTCTCTCTCTTAATCTTTCTCATTCGCTCTCTCACAATCTCTTTTACTGTCTCTCTCTGTCTCTCCTGACAGTTTGTCCCATTTCTCTCTCTCCATCTCACTTTCACTGTCTATGTGACCTTCTCTGTATTTTTCTCTTTTCCTCTCCTTTTTTCTTTATTTCTGCTTATCCTACTCTTTCTCTAGCTTTTGTTGTTCTCTCTTTTCTCTCACCTTTCTCACAAAGTGCTCTTCTCTTTCACGGTCTCCTCTTGTCCTGCCCTCAAAGAAGAAAATGTGTTTTTTCATCTTCTCTCGCTCTGTCTCTCTCTTCTCCTCCGTCTTTTTTCTTTTTGTTTCTTTGGTTTTTTCGCTTTCTCTAATCCTTCACTGCTTCCCTCACTTTCTTCACGTCTCCCTCTGTCTCCCATCCTTTCTCTCCTCAATGACAGGGTGCTTTTTTGTCCTGTTCTCTCTCTCTCTCTCTCTCTCTCTCTCTTTCTTCTCTCCCCTGTTTTAAGCCATCATCCGGTATCATAACAGATTAGGTTGCGCAGAGCGGTGGGATTAGGGTCTAATCTAACCTTTATCCTCTCCCGTCCTCACCTCAAACTTACAAGGACCGTCTCAGTCGATCGGGTCGGCCCGATCAGGCGCCACACTCGCCCCGCTCCGCGCCCCTCATTACCTGGATTAAGAGAAACACTTTTGAGTAATTATTCTCACATTGGATAAACATTAAGCTTCCCTCGGATTTAGTACAAGCTCTCGCCCAACATCGCCGAAAAAAGAGGAAGATCCGAGTGGGCTTACGGCGGCGTAACGGGGCACTATCTGCTTTAATCACCAATCACCAACAACAAAACACATGAGGGAGAGAGAGAGAGAGAGAGAGAGAGAGAGAGAGAGAGAGAGAGAGAGAGAGAGAGAGAGAGAGAGAGAGAGGTGGAGAAAATGATGATTTAGGGATGGAAGAGAACGTAAACAAATGAAAGAGGTGGTTCTGCTTGGCCAGTGGAGAGTCAGATCCTATTTACATTTCAGATCAGCCGTGAGGAAAAGGATTTCCACCCAAAGACACACAGATAAAGCCCCGGTGCTCGTTAAGCAGCAGGAATTCTTTAAAGAAATCCAAAATTTCTTCCCTTTTTCAACTGTTACACGTTCATGACGCTCGCGCTCTGCGTCGCCTCTCAGACACGGAGAATTATAAAGAGCAAAAATGAAAAAACTATTTTTAGTGTGATGCAGATGATGAGGCAGATTTTCCTCAACAGACACAACACGGTCCTGAAGGAGCTTTAAAGAACACTATGGAATACTTTTACCCATCCATCTGTCCATCTGTCTATCTGTCTATCTATCTATCTATCTATCTTTCTATCTATGGCTCTTGCAATAGCCTTTATAATTGTTAATAATTATACATTCATTCATTTCTTGTTGTCTGTCTGCCTGTTTTTTTGTCTTTTCCTCCATCCATCCATCCATCCATCAATCCATCCATCCATCCATCCATCCATCCATGCATCCATCCATCCCTCCATTCATCCATCCATTCCTTCAAATACCATGTATTTTGGTCTATTAAAACTCATCAGGAGCCGCTGCGTCCAAACAGGGAAACAGTTTGAGTTTCTGATCTTTTTTGTTCCCAGATTTGGGGAATTTGTTTGTTTTTTTTTTTTTCTCACACGGTCCAGGTCGGCTAAAGTGCGTGACACTGCCGCTTGTTTGAAGGGAAGTGTGACAAGTTGCCGCCCGGCTGGGCTTGATTTATATTATTTCAATCGTACACAATTACAGAGTGAGATCACATCATACGCCCAATTGTGAGCCAGATAACCTTTTAAGGAGAGAATTCCCAGAGCAGGGTGACCTCTGACCCTGACGCTGCCAGCAATCTTACACACACACACACACACACACACACACACACACACACACACACACACACACACACACACACAGTTTCTCTTTTTATCACTTTCCTTTTCACAGGCAGTTAAAAACATCAGGAACCCTTCAAATCTCTGCCAAAAAGGATCATTGAGTCACATATTTTAAATGTATAAAAGTAAAATAGTTTTTTTAAAAAAACCTTTCTTCAATGTTTTTTGCAAAGTGAGTTGAATCTTTTACACTTTCTGCAGAAAATCAACAAAACCTGTGATTTGGTATTTAATTTATCCGAAAAATAACCATTTTAATTGTGTGATACATTTTGCTGATTCAGTTGATGATTCTATATAATAATAATAATAACAATAATAAAAAATAATATTAATAATATCAAAAATATCAATAATATTAATAATAATAATAACCATTATTATTAATATTATTATCATTATTATTGTTGTTGTTTTGTTGTTGTTGTTGCTTTTGTTATATCATTAAATTAAATTAAATAAATATTACTGTACATATATTAATCCACCTAATCCATCTATCCATAACTGATATATCTTTATGTGAACTTTAAATAAGATGTACTATCCATTTATCTATCTATCTATCTATCTATCTATCTATCTAGCATGTTTCTTTTTAAATCCTAAAGCATAACGAGCACATCTTGAGCACCAAAAGGATTTTGTCCCTGTTCTGATTAAAGTACTGGGTTTTCCATCTTCTTTCTTCACCACCACCCTCATCCCCACACTGCCCCACCTGCCCCGCTCCAGATGTTTCCCTGCTTTGATGTGGAAGGAGTGTTTTCAGATTCACCGCAAACCCTTCAACCCCTCGGCCGGTCAGCACGGCCTGCCGCTACCGCTCAATTCCCGGTGATGAATGGGTCAGGCCGCCTGGTCCTGACCACACCTCGCGAAAACTGACTTCTAGACGGAGGCCCAAGCAGCGCTTTGAGACAATGTGGCCAGAAAACTTCACAGGGGGGCCATCAGCCTCGAACCGGTGGTCAACTGTGAGCACATGTTGCAGTGGTGAAAATCCAGGATGGTTTTTTGGGTGGTAAATCACATACACACACACACACACACACACACACACACACACACACACAGACAGACTGCTTGTCTTCACCTGTGCTTTCAGGTAAAAGCCTGGATGCGATTTGAATGAGACTAATTTGATTTTTTTAAAGAGATTCAAATTGAACAACGTAAAGAAACACAAATGTAAAGAAAGATTTCTCTTTTTAATAAACTAAGAGTCCAGCCTTGTGTCTGCGTCGGGGAAAATCACCTGCCTTTACATCACAAAGGGTCTCCTCGAACTTCAACTCCAATAAAAACAATCTACTGAAAATAATCAACATGAACTTCACCGCTTCACTTTCATCACCGTCTCTACTAGTTCTCCATCACGGACACACACTCCACACACCCTGAACTCCACCGTCCACTCTCCCCGTCCTCTCTCTCACTCTCCTTCACTCTGTCCTGCAGCGATGGACACACAGAGGGACGTCTCTTCTGTGTGATTGGGTCCAAGGTGATGGAGAATTAAAATAATGGAGTATTAAATCAGATGTGTTCAGACTAAAGTAAGGACTCTGTTCTGAAGATGGAAGGAAAGGACAGATATCAGGGGGTAGATGTGATATAGAATGAGGACCTGAAGTACTGAAAACTCTACTTAAGTGCAGTAACAAAATATTTAATTAGATCCCATTTTTGGGCTTTCTGACTAAGTTAGACACAAATGTAACTAAACACAAAGAGATTTTAATTTTAACCAGCTTTAAAGTCAATATTCACCACCACCACCACCATTATTCTTCAGTACAGCCTCAACTCTCTTAGACCAGCTCGTTTCTTTAAGTCGTCTTCAGGAACACTTCTGCAGGCTTCTCCAGGACGTCCCAACGCTCTTCTTTGGATGTTGCCTGCCTTTTGTGTTCTCTGTGGAGATAATCTCACATTGCTTCTGAAACTGCTCAGGTACTGAAAATGAGAACCAACAACACTGTCCTTCAGGAAGATCTGGAGAACTGTCCCTCAGTCATACATGATAAATAATGTAATGAAAAATGTGTTTTGAACAGTAAGGTTTATCTCAACACAATGGTCATTTTGGGCAAAGTGACCTTTTAGTAAAAAATACCAACTGCTTTCATCTTCAGGCTGTGAATCTATATTAAACAACATCCCTCTGAAACACGAGTCTAGTACACGGTGCCGAAATAAACAAAATACACTTTTATTTTGAGATTTTAACCAAACGCCGAGTTGTTTAATGACAGAAGGGATAATAAACGACAGCGAGTCTCTGCAGCTTCTCCTGGTTCTTTAAGAACAGGCGCTTCTCCTGCAGGCTTGTTCGACGCTGCTCAGATTGAGATAATGTGATAAATCTCCAGTAATCTTCCCCTTGCAGTGGCTTCAACAGGAGCCAGCTGTGGTCAATAAAGCGGTAAAAATAACTGTTCGGGGTAAACTAATATTTAACGTCCTTCTGCAAACACTGCCTTCACGCTGACCTGGTCCAGCGTTCGGCCGCGGCCTCGGGGAAACACTCAGGCCTGCGTGAGACGGCGAGTGTTTCTTTAGTAAATCAGAGCCAGACAGAAACAACAAACTGCTTTCGGCTCAGAGCTGAAAGACTTGAAAGAGAGAGAGAGAGAGAGAGAGAGAGAGGGAGGGAGGGAGAGAGAAACGTGAGAGATGGGAAGAGAGAGATACAGATGGAGAGAGAATGTTGGAGGCAAAAGAGAGTGAAATGAGACTGGGAGGAATGAAAGGATGGGCAAGAAAAAAGAGAGACAGAAGGAGAGAGTAGAGAGACAATGAAATAAAAAGGAGTGAGATAGAGGGACAGATGCAGAGAAGGAAGGGAAAGGGAGTGTGGGAGGAGAGAAATAAAGAGAGAAAGTGAGAAAAATGTAGGTCTTCACATTTCCAATTTAGGCATCACCTAAGATAAAGGTATTAATAAATAAACAACAACAACAAAACAGCAATAATATTAATAGTAGTAGCAATAATAAAAATAGTAATGATAGTAATAATAATAATAATAATAATAACAACAATACTAATAATAATACATTATCATTATGATTATTATTATTATTATTATTATTATTATTATTATTATTATTATTTTCATTTAATAAAAAATTTCAATTGTAATAGCTAAACTGCATTTTTTGGAGAATTTGTAAAATGTGTTTCTGTTTTAAAAAGCTTGAGCCAATCAGGTGTGCTCAGAGACGTGGGCTCTAAATACAATATTACATCTTTGGAGTAATTAGATTATCATTCTAAGTAATTCCCTACAATATTGTATTTTTCATTCCAAGAAAGATTCTGTCTCTACAAATAAATTATTTTCAGATTATTATATTAAAGTTCATCTCCTGAGCAGACCTTGGGTCTCAGTTGTATTTTTGTGATTTGCTACAGCACGTCTGGCTCTTTCCGTAAAAACCCAAAATCCGGCTCCAGCTGCCACTCGGAATCCGTCTCCGGCTCTTTCTCTCCGATTGACATTCCTCGGGGCTCTGAACGCCTCCAGCCTCCAAATCGACCTGTCGTTCATGTGGACACTTCAGTCTTCTTGGCTCGGTCCCACGTTCAGAGCGTCAGAAGCTCAGAAGATCTGCAGCCTAAAAAGAAACACAGACCCAGTTAAACAATCTACAGTTAATTCTGCAATGAACTACATTTACCTTCCCTTTCTGAAACTTTATTTATTCATGTATAATTAATGATCTTCTAATTACAAAAACGAAAGCGAACTGGAGGGAACATCAACCATCTTCACTCCCTTTTCCACTTATTTCAGGAACCCTTAGGTCAGAATTATTATTATTATTATTATTTAAGTATTTGTTCCTTATATCTTAAAAAAAAATACATTTAAACATTTTTAAAAATTGGCCTTTTCTGTCAAATTATTGTGAAGGCAAACTGTTGCTCACATTGGATGACCCAAATAAAGAAAATCCAGATCATGTTGTAATTCTAAGTTAAAAATAAATAATGAAAGTAAAATTTAATCTCTTTAGATGAAAAAATTCTTCAAATGAGGTGTTTGCATCCAATATCAGGTCCTGGATTTTTAAAGAAAACACACCAGTTGGTTAAATAAATCATCCAGTAAAACCAGTGATCCACCTTAAACAATATCAGTGGAATATGGTGACGTAAAGGTACGCTTCTTTCTGAGAACGCTCCCTGTAATAAGTTTTGGTTACACTTTATTCGGACGTCTATCTAGAACGTCTACAGATACTTTCATTTCAAACAAACTCTCCGGAGAAACTGAGTGCATTATTAGACTTTAGAATTAAATTGAATATTAAGGTCAAGGTGAAGTTTGGGTTTCAAATCTCTGATATTCATCCTAAAGTTCAGCTGCATTTAGTAGATATTTGGTTAAACTTCAGTTCATCTACAAAACATCTACAGTGGACCAACCAAATCAACTGTTACATAATGTTTTTCAGGCTTCTGATTGGTCAAAATGGCTTTACAGTCTTTAGCCCTGGTTTATGAAGCTCTCATCATATTTTGGTGTTTTGTCTGAAATAGAACTTCTTTCAAGTAGAACAAATCAGATGGGAAGCATGAATGTTTGAATAAGTGATATTAAAGTGTCAATGCTTATTTCAGATAGATGCTTATGGCCATTTCAGCAACAACACAAAGTTCATCCAGAACCTTGGGGCTAAAATTAAAACAAAATAGAACATTTCATGAACTATGTCATTCCCTGGTGTATAAAGGGTTTATTGAGATAAATGATGGATTAAAATCTAAAAATCTAGTGTATAAAGTGTTTTCTGAGGTGTTTATAGACTAATATCAAGTAGATCTTCCAGGATCGTGGTGATACACTTTGGCCAAGATAGACTTTGGCATAAAACCACACCAAGACTGAGACCCGTCTCCCGTCCTCAGAAACCTGGAAGTGATGAAGAGCAGCCACAGCGAGATGGAAAGAGCAGCACATGAATATTCTCGACACAATTATGAAGGTCTGACATTTCGGTTGGGCCTGACTCTGTGAGAACCTGCACCCCCAGCCTTCTTTGAGGTGGCCTCGGCTAAGCTCATCCTGACATGAGTGTGTGTGTTGAGTGTGTTTTCTTTTTACCTGTTCCATATTTACACAGGAAGCGGCCCGGCCACACCCTGTCAACCTGCCCCAGAGAGGAATGTGTGTAATTACGGTCAACAAACTGACGCAAACCTTTAACTATCAGCTTCGCACTGGGGGGGGATCTTTCAAGCACCATTGACACTGACATACAGGCTAAGCCCAACAAAGTAGCGTAGAGCTTACTCTTTCCTGCATGAATAACCCAGTAATTTCATCCCTCTTTCTTCCATCGTTCAATTGCATGTCTAGACCGAGCTTCGTCTCTTTTTTTCCCGTCCTGGTGCCTCCAACAAAGCTTTGGGAAGACTTCAAACTCGTCTTCTCATGCCTGCCTCCCCCCTTCAGCTACACAAAGTCGGCTGCTGATATTAGTCGACAAGTCTACGGAAAGCCAGTGGGTGTTTTTCCACGACAAATTCAAAACAGAAATCGAAAAAAAGCCAAGAGGGTCTCAGTTTGGGCCGTAAATATTCAAACACAAATTTCTGTTGGCATCTCAACTGGGTTCTAATTGTTGGTACATCAGCCCGAATTCCTGATCTCATCTGAAGCTTGCATTTAAACCCACAGTATTGGCTCAATGCTTAACTTAATTTTTTTTCCAAATGATGGTCAACAAAAATGTCCAGTTTCCATTTTTTTCCAGTTTCCTCTCCTGTTAAACACACCTGGTGGCAGAGTTATTGCAAAAGATGGCCCTTTTCATGGGAGGAGGTGCGTATTCATAGTAATACCCCAAAATTAAGTATAATAACAGCTTCTGCAGATGTTTTGTACAAAGCACCACCTAGTACACCACCTTCATCCTGGTCTACAGCTTTAACAGATTGGGAAATAAAGAAGACTGAGTAATGACAAGCGCATCATTTATCTGTGTGGCCTGTCCTTTTCCTCCAAATCAGCTTCTTGAAGATGAATAAGCTCCACACACTTTTACAGCCGTCCAGATTTCTGATTATTATTATTATTACTTTTAATTCTTTTGTCAAACCGGGAGAGGAGGTCATGGAGAAAGTTCATTCTAAGTGGGCCCACTCCAAAGTTCGTGGACCTTTACCTGCGCATCACCTACATCAGTGGTTCTTCCTCAGAGATCCAAAGAAGATCCATATATTTGCTCTGATGGGCGCATCTGGAAAGAGAAAAAAACGTTCCTATGGACCAGGCCGAGAATCAGTCCTGTATCTCAATTAAGCTTTCGTTGTTCTTCAAGAGGTTCTTCTCTGATTAATGATCTTTATATCAATATATACATCCTCTGGGTTTCACCTTCAATCCAAAATCTAACTCACTTCTTTTCAGGGACTTCTGAAAGTCATAGCCTAACAAGAAGGTTTCCTCAACTGCACTATTTAGGAGCCTTTTTAAAGATCGTTAATACATTTTGAAGAGATTTTCACAGCATAGAATCCTCAAAAACTACATTTAAATCATGTTAATGTCAAAGATATTGATTTTGAACAATTTTTAAATATTTTACAATTAAAATGCAGAAGATTTTGTCTGAGAAAGTTGCAGCAAGATAGACCTGCGGTATGAAGGTCTATCCTAAACTCTTAATCCTAACCCTAACCCTACACCTAACCCTAACCCTAACCGTAACCCTAATCCTACACCTAACTCTAACCCTAACCCTAACCCTAACCCTAATCCTACACCTAACCCTAACTTAAGATTCAATTGTTTGAGGACACCTTTTTCAAAGTAGCATCTTTTCTTTAAAATTAAAAAAAATATTTTATTGTCTTTTTCTGGCACAACCTGCTCTTCACAAAAAACACTCCAACGAACTTAAGTGTTCCTGCTAAATTAACTGCCTTGCAGACATTTGTTTGGATAATTAAAACAAGAGCACCGTCTAGAACATTTCAAAAGTGTCGTCAAACTTTTGACAGGAAGACAGTTTGCTGGGATAAAACTCAATGTCAAAAAATGACAAGATGATCACGCAAAACATAAAATTAAGTACAGTGAAAGCAGCGAGGCTTTAACGCAGAGCTGGAAGGGTTAAAATGACTTTAGTTCAACTTTGAAGGATTTTCTCAGGTGCATGGGGTCTGGGAATCCCCTTGTGGGTCTTTGTCCATCAATATCCTGCCTGACCCTCCGCAAAGACGCCTCAAAGAAAAGCATCACACTCGAGCCGCCACCCCCACCTGCTCCCTGCCTGTCAGAGCCAATAAGGGAGACACTACCAGTACACATTTTTCTAAAGGCCACTTTGGAGTAATGAAGCATCCTGTCCTGAACTGAAGGAAAACGCTGATCCCTCGGCTCCCGCCGTCTACATTCAGGCTGGAATTCCTTCTGTCAGCTCCTATTGATTAAATGGTTTTCTTATTTGCTGTATGGATCCTACTGCTAATTAAAATAGCAAGCAGTCATTAGCTTTGATGTGACAACATAAAGAAAAAACGAAAAGGTCGATGAGACCCAGGACGTTGCCTGAACTGGTGAGTGGATGGCAGACGGGATTTTTCCTCACATTAAAGCTGACACTCTTCGTGACATCATTGATTGCAAAGTTCAAAATTTCATTCGTATGTCAGCTATGTAATTGTCTTTTGTCCTATGAGGGGAAAATGCACAGATCTAGGACGCTTGTGATTTTGTTTCCGTCCCTCTCTGTGAGAAAAATTATACTCAGACCATATTATCATTTAAATTGCAATAAAATATTCAGTGATGTACCGACTATTTGATCAAAATAATTAAATAAATAAATGGAAATATCATTTTATTTCAGCTCCTCTAAAAGACTGAACCATTACAAAAGTGAACATTCTTTGGCTGTTTTAACATGTTGATAAATGAAAATGGTTGAATGGTTAAAAAATGTAACTAACAATCATTCAATGAAGGCAATAAGAAAGCTATTTACAAATTTAACAACCAGCCAACAAACCAAGCAAACCAACATATCATGCTAGCGATCTGTTTACATAATAGCCAATCAATCAGCCCATCAACAACCGACCAGCCCACCGACTGACCGACTGAGCAGCTGACCAGCCAACCAGTCGACCCACCGACCAACTGACCCACCAACCCATTGACTAACCAATCAACCGACCAACCAAAAACCGACCAGCCCACCAACTGCCCAGCTGACCAGCAGACCAACTAACCAAACTAACCAACTGACCAACCAATCAACCCACCGACCAACCTAGCAATCAACCAGCTAATGAACCAACCAACCAAACAACCAACAACCAACAGCCCACCAACTAACCAACTGACTAGCCGACCAGCCGACCATCTGACCCATTGACCAACAGACCCACCAACCCATTGACTAACCAATCAACCGACCAACCAACAACCAACCAGCACACCAACAGACCAACTAACCAACTGACCCACTGACCAACCGACCAACCGACCAACAGACCAACCAACCAACCAACCAACCAATCAATCAGCTAATGAAGCAACCACTCAACCAACCAACCAACATCGGACCAGCCGACCAACCGACCAACCGACCCCCCACCAACAGACCAACTAATCAAACTAACCAACTGACCAACCAATCAACCCACCGACCAACCTAATAATCAACCAGCTAATGAACCAACCAACCAACCAAACAACCAACAACCAACCAGCTGACCAGCTGATAAACCGTCCAACCGATCCTCCCACCAACCAAACAACTGACCTACCGTTAACCAGATCAAGCAATCAAGCAACCAGGCATCAAACTGACCTGCCAACTAAACTAAACAAGCATAAAAAAATTATCAAATTAAAAAATAACCAACCCAACAACAACAACAAATGAAATGATTCAGTATCCAGGTCTGAAGAGCCTTGTTTTGTGGCTGCAGCAGTGAACAGAGCTGCTGTGTCAGGCTGCGTCTCCGTTGGTAAATTCTGGGTTAATTGCAGGAAAGCTGTGCTGCTGTTTGGTCGTTTTCTAACCAAGGATTTAAGGTGAGCATAAAAAAATATTCAGGTTCCTTAATGAGACGTCTTAATGAAATCCCTCCGTCATTTTTCTTCAGAGGCCCGTCTGTGTTTGTCTTATAAAGAGAGACGTGATGGGAATGTGGTGATTTGTATAAGCTTGCATTTGAGATGTTAGGATGCTTTAATCATTGGAAAACGAGTGAAAACATTTCTCTCATTTGTTTTCTGTCATTCCTTTCATTTTGTTCATCATCCTGTAGGCTGGGTGCATAAAAGAGAGAGAGGGAGAGACCGACAGAGAGAGAGAGAGAGAGAGAGCGAGAGAGAGAAAGAAAAAAACAAGAATTGGACAAAATGCTGATTTTTTGCCTTGTCCAATATTGCCCTTAATTCTCTCTCTCCTCTATGCTCTCTCTCTCTCTCTCTCTCTCTCTCTCTCTCTCTCTCTCTCTGTCTCTCCAGCTGCTCCCGCGATTGCTCCCTTAAGGTCGGCAGCTCACAACTGGGAATGACTCGCAAAACAGGAATGAAATATCTTTAATCTGGAATCACAGCTGTCCTCCCCTTGTTACTGTTCTTCATCCCTCTCCTCCTCCTCCTCTTTGTTCTCTTTCATTCCTGCCACTCAAGATCAGTGGTTCCCCATGGGATCCTTCTATCCCAGTAAAAGGGAACTTTCACACCTTCTACAAAACTTTACGAAGGCTTGGTTAAAAACGGAGGCCCACACTGAAGGAAAAGCAGGGAATCCCTTTTTACATTCAACACACAGATTCATAAACTCTACCTGCTCAAACAGTCGAAGATTTCATTGATCGTTGATTGGATTATGGCATGTGTTCATCATAGCATTTATTTGATAAGCGTAAGCAATGTCTAAACTTCATCCACAGAAATCATTTTTTCCAAGACCTTGTATTGACGATGGGAGAGTCAGTCTGATGTGCAAAGTCTTCTCATCCTAGAGATTCTTGATGGGGTTCAGATCTGGACTCGGGAGGCTGATCCACATGTGAAAATGACGTCTCTGCTCCCTGAACTGCTCTTTCACAATCTGAGCCCCAGGAATCCTGAAACTGACATCTTAAAATATCTTTGTTCCATCAGTGAAAGAAATAACCTGCTCATCCAGCACATTCAGGTCAGCTGTCTTCATCTTTTGGGCACATAATGGTGTTGAACCTCAACCTGACCGACTGAATCGAACCCAGATCAGAACACTGCCCCCTAAAGGCTGGTATTAGGGTTAGGGTCAGAACAGGACCAGTTTGGACTCTTCAGATCACATGACATTTCGGCATCATACCAAAGTGCAGTCTTCTCCATGAGTTTTATCCTCCATCACCTTCCCAACATCCAGACCCGTCTCAGACTAAATGGACACGAACACACAGAAGAGACGTCCCTCTGTGTGTCCATCGGTGCAGGACAGAGTGAAGGAGAGTGAGAGAGAGGACGGGGAGAGTGGACGGTGGAGTTCAGGGTGTGTGGAGTGTGTGTCCGTGAGAACCAGTAGAGACGTGTGGAGGAAAGCGTAGCTGTGGAAGTTCATGGATTATTTTCAGTAGATTGCTTCTATTGAGTTAGTTTTGATATTTACAATAGTCTTAATTCTATTAATATGGAGGAGATTCAGTTCACTTTCATACAGGGAGCAGACGCTCCAGATCGCCCTTCAGAGGAGACACGCCTCACTACACTCTCAGTACACTCCGTACTTTATTTTTACACTCTCAGCAATAATTCCCTGTACTTTTACTTTGATAATTTCAGTACACTGTACTTTTACTTCTACAATTTCAAACATTCCTGCATCTTTGCATTTTGCTGAATTCTCACACATTCCTGTACTTTTTACTTTACACTCCCAGTACACTCCTGTACTTTTACTTTATACTCCAGCACATTCCTGCAATTTCATTTACACTCTCAGCACATCTCTGCACTTTACTTTACACTCCTTTGTGCACATCTTCCTGCATTCCTTTATTTTTCATCTGAGTACATGCCTTTGTCCCATAAAGTAGAAACACCGACATTAAAGCTTCAATAACTGTTGTTCTATAATTTTGCTTCTTTCTCAGTTAAAACCATCATTTTGAAGCAATGCTTTAATTTAAGACGGCACTTTTAAAGACAGTTCATGCTTTAATGAGTTAAATTAGATAATACACCACCATCTTTCAGCTTTGCTGGTTTCCACTTCAGCCAGATGTCACATCTCTTAAAGGAAACAGAAATCTGATGTTGTCCTTAATTCTCTTTTAGGCTCTCACAGCCTTTCTTAAATGATGTCTGGAAAAAATCCTCACTAAATGTGTATATTGCGTTATAATTACGCTCTCTCCAAAAATGTGCGCATTCAGTGATACATGCTGTCAGTGTTAAGCAGTGGAAAAGAAAAATGCTGCAGTGGAAACCTGAGCGGCGTAATGGTTGCTGCTGTGGCTGTGTTCGAGGTGGTTTCGACTCCTGAGCTGGCGAGAGCCGGAGCCATGTCGAGGTACCGTGGTTTTGTCTCCTGAGCAGTCCCAGAGAGCTATAACCGGCGTCAGAACCGCCAGGCGACTTCAGCTCAAGTGTGTTCTCTCGCTTTGTGTTGGGACCCAGAGTGGAACGATACACAACTCTCATTCTGTTTAATGACATCCATAACACCCACAACATCTTCTGGAGCTTCTGGAGAACAACAGTGGCCATATACTATAAAACAACAACAAGGCACCATTCTAAATGTCAGAGCAGTAAACTCAGCATGTACAACAGGATGATATATAATACCTCTCACTCCCTCTCTCTCTCTCTCTCTCTCTCTCTGTAATTCCTCTCTCTCTCTCTCTCTCTCTCTCTCTCTATCTCTCTCTCTCTGTCTCTCTCTGTCTCTCTCTCTCTCTCTCTCTCTCTGTCTCTATCACTCTCTCTCTCTGTCTCTCTCTCTCTGTCTCTCTCTCTCTCTCTGTCTGTCTCTCTCTGTCTCTCTCTCTCTCTCTCTGTCTTCTCTCTGCCTCTCTTCTCTCTCTCTCTCTCTCTCTAACCTCTCTCTCTCTCCTCTCTCTGCATCTCTCTAACTCTCTCTCTCTCTCTCTCTCTCTCTACTACTCTATCAATCTATCTCTCTTTATCTCTCTTTATTTCTCCCTCTCTGTCTCTCTCTCTCTCACTCTCTTTCTCTCTGTCTCTCACTCTCTCTCTCTCTGTCTCTAACATCACACCATTTCTTTATCTCTCTCTCTCTCTCTCTATCTCTCCATCTATCTCCTGTATCTCTCTCTCTCTCTCCATCTCTCTAATTCTTCTCTATCGCTTTCTCATCTCTCTATCACTTCATCTCTCTCTGTTTCTCTGTCTCTGTCTCTACTTACCTCATCCATCTATCTCTTTATCTGTCTCTCTCTCTCTCTCACTCCATCTCTCTATCTCTTTGTATACGTGATGTATATATATATAAATTTTAATGTCACTCATTTCTGTTTGTCTGATTTATTTAGCCAATCATATTTCACACTGAAGTTATCAGAAAACACTTGTACTTTTTGAGCAGTAAAACGTAGCCACATGTAAATACTTTTGATTCTGTACTTAAAGAAACTTTTGAAGAGGCTGTTACACAATGACAAGCTAATATTGAAATTTGTTTTTATTTATTTGTTTACTTTTTTTATCCAATCAGGTTCCACACACACACACACATTTTGTTGTGACTCTTTCTTGAGAAAAGTATAAATACTTTATTTCTGTACTCAAGTAAAGTATCTATGCTTTTTTCGTTTATTCTTTCATTTTAACACAAATGTCCTTCAGAAAGCTGCAGTTGATCGACATTTCAGAGCTTCTGCGTTTTCATTTGTTCAGAGTAATGAGGTTCATTCTTTTTTTTAACTTTTTTTTTACAAAAGAATCTGTGCAGGCTTTTACTGATGCAGAAGATAAAGAGCAGTTGTTAAATGCGTAAAAAGTTAATTGCAGGAAAAATTGTAGGATTTTAAACGGAGATCAACTTCATTTTTATTTAACTGTGATGTATAAATCTGTTCCTGTGGTGTAAATGAATCTGGCTTTGCTTCAAGATGTAAAAGATCTGCTGTTGTTTTCAAAGTTTCTAATAAACTTTATCAAATATTTTTGAAACAGCCTAAGCTATATGTTTTGCAGTTTATGTAAAATGTACAAGTGAAGTTTTCTGAGAAGAGCAGCGAGCGTTAAAGTCTGAGCAGGTCGTTATGTCGCCTGGCACTACTAGAAATGAGTTCTGAAGGTAAACGTGTTGCAGTGATGCTCATGTAGAAGAAAGAGTGAATTACTTTGCCTGAATAAACTTTTCTTTTTGCCTGAATTAAGCTTTGAGTCTGTTGCCATGGTGATGGCAGCAGGCCTCCTGGAGACTGGGGTCAGTGGGCAAGGGAGGATGGACGAAGGCCCGCGGTTGTTCCTCGTGTTGATTTTGGCTTGTTTCAGTGCACTGACATTCATCTTTCTCGACAGGAGAAAGGATGCGGTCATGTCTTCCAGAAGAGGGGACGAGTTTAATAACAGTGTTTACTATTAAATTATTACTTTTACATCAGAACTTTTACATGTAAAATTATAGCAAATACAATTCAGCATAATGCCTAAACCTGTTCTCCCTGCACTCAGAAAGAGGTGGAAATTCATATTTTCTTCTTTTCTCGAGAACAACCTGTTTAAACAAGTACATTAACTAGTTTGACTATACTGCCAAGTGAAGAAAATACAGGAATGTACTGAGAGTATAAAGTAAAAGGTATAAGTTTGTATTGACATTATAAACTAAAAAGTACAGGAATGTATTGAGAGTATAAATTAAGAATTACAGGAATGTACTGAGAGTATAAAGTAAATAGTACAGGAATGTACTCAAAGTATAAAGTAAAAAGTACAGGAGGGTATTGGGAGTATTAAGTAAAAAGTACAGGAACGTACTGAGAGTGTAAAGTAAAAAGTACAGGAATGTACTGAGAGTGTAAAGTAAAAAGTACAGGAATGTACTGAGAGTGTAAAGTAAAAAGTACAGGAATGTACTGAGAGTGTAAACTGATCAGATGTCTGATGGAAATTAAAAATCATGGATGATCAACTCAAATTTTCAGACTAAACTGAGGTGTCTGTTGTGAAGATGGAAGAAAGGAGAGATTTGGGAGGGAAAAATAGTGAAAGGAAAAGTAAAGTTTTCTCAGTAGTGAACTAATATCCCATCTTGAATTCTGGATGGAGTGAATTTGCTTCTTCGCCCACAAAATAGCTGCGCAGCAAACGGCGAAGGAAGGACGCTTTGGTCACTGATTAAGTTCTAAGTAATACTTTGTTTATTTGATTTCTGATCAAAATCTTGAAATAGTTTATAATGTGACACGATGCAGCTGAACACGGTGCTCCTGCTGTTAGACTTGAAGGAAAAACTGCCTCTGCAACTGCACTGCAATTATGAAAGCCTGTCTAAAACTGCAAAACTGAAGACTTTGGGGGATTATATTACACGGCCCAGTGCTCGGAGAAAGCCCACGTCTGCTGAATCGCTCTGATCACGATGTTACAGTTTGCCCATGGGCTTCAGTTACACTACAGCATATGGAATTTGTTTCAAACTTCAATTAATATCGATGATTCATTCTTTGCTCCTCTGGGTAACAGTTTTTTCTCCCCTGTGAGAAATGAGCGAAGGCTTGTAGTTGATATTTAGGTGCTGGTTAATCTTAATAATGCATGACAAAGGGGGTCCACACACTTAATGTTGCTAACATGACTTATGCTCGGTATATTAAACAGATTCTTCCATCACATTTGAAGAGAAACGGTGAACAAAAACAAATCCCGCGGCTATGAATATAATGGAGGCCGTTTAACAGAGCTTAGAAAAATGTCTCCAATATGAAAAAAGAAAGTTTTATGGACTATAATTCAAAGTATTGTCTACAAAATGAAATGGAGCATTTTTTCATTCAGCGGAACGTCAGATCTTCATACGGTTCACCTGACCGAGATGTAAAGAGTGTAAAAAGGACCCTCAAAGCTACAATATGGACTTTGAGATCCATTTTTTTATTTGATTAAGTTTTTCCAATAGAAAGGGGGATATTAACCCTTTTCATGGCCTTTTGAAGTAAATTACATTTGGGGCATTTAGCAGAGTCCCCCTGGAGCAACTTGGGGTTCGGGGTTTTGCTCAGGAACCCAATGGTGGTAGTGCTGGAGGTGGAACCTGCAATCTCTTGGTCTGTAGATGAGCATCAGTGCAGAGGCTGTCCCGTTCAAAAATATTAAAACAGCAAGACCAATTCATGTATTAGAAACATGCTGGTGAAACTGGGCGATCAGATACAACAGGTATGAATTTCAGCATATTTAGGTGTAAATATGAAGAAATTAAAGGTCAAAATCAAAACCAAAACCAAAAGATCTCATTTTCAACCTTTAATATCGAACCCAACCCAGCCCTGCTGTTCCAGTGTGTTAATGTTCTGACTGAAGTTTCTGAAAGTGTACCTTTGAGGGAACCACTCCAATGCCAGCCTAGAACCTTTCTTCTAAGATTACAGCCTTTGATCTTCTTTGGCTAAATTGATTTTTCCAGATAGCTGTTTAAAATCTCCTTCAGTTCCATGAAGGACTCTAGTACCTTATCTATCTTCAGTTCCGTGAAAGACTCTAGAACCTGATCTATCTTCAGTTCCATGAAGGACTCTAGTACCTTATCTACCTTCAGTTCCATGAAGGACTCTAGTACCTTATCTATCTTCAGTTCCGTAAAGGACTCTAGTACCTTATCTACCTTCAGTTCCATGAAGGACTCTAGAACCTGATCTATCTTCAGTTCCATGAAGGAATCTAGTACCTTATCTACCTTCAGTTCCATGAAGGACTCTAGTACCTTATCTATCTTCAGTTCCATGAAGGATTCAAATCTATCAAACCATCTACATTTATTGTCCTTTTAAGTCGTATTTTTTCTGTATTTGTGTGCAAGATCACGCTGTTCGGAAATGCTAATGAAATATTAGCTTGGTGCATGTTAGCATTGATATTTAAAGAAATACTTCAGCGATTCTCCAGATCTGCTCGACCAACTGGGTCACGTTTGGATCCAAACTCTTTAGGCCAAAGTTTTTAACACTAGACATCAAAGATCAATCAAGTCATAATAAATACGTCCCGAATGAAGAGTTTTATTGAGTGTCAGACTGAGACTCAGACTGTTGAGTGTCAGACTGTTATTGAGACTCAGTGAGCGACAGAGGCAAAACCTCCTAAAGCTAGAAGAAGAAACCTCAGGAAAAGCCAGCACTCATAATGGAGAAGCTCACCCTGACTCTAAACAACAAAAGAGAACATCACTTAAAAGCTCTAATTTTATAATAGAAAAAATTAAGCTAAATCCATTCAGCATCTCTGAACTATTGTCGGGGCAGCAGTGCTCTAGTGTATAGAAACTAGATCCAAGGACTGGAAAGTCATGGGTTCAAATCCCAGACAAGTAGTTTCTCCTGAGGTACTGCCCCCATCACTGCTCCCCGGGTGCTGGATGTATCTCCCGCCTGCTGGGCGGTGTGTGTGTTGAATACAGAGGATGTTTTGTTGTGGTTCACTGTGTTCACAATGACAAATAGTCACTTTCACTTCATTACACCAAATGCACTCTCTGGATGAATTTATGCAGAATTATGGAGGTCTGGACAATAAGCAGAAATCTCAGACTAGCAAGGCTGTGTGTGTGTGTGTGTGTGTGTGTGTGTGTGTGTGTGTGTAGGTGTGTGTGTGTGTGTGTGTGTGTGTGTGTTTGTAGGGCACCCAAGGGTAATATAGAGGTGTAAAATCCTTCGAATCAGCCCTACACTGTAAACGGCCCCATTGGGTCCATTTCGTCCCCTTATATAAAGGAAAAGTGGACGTTGGAGGAGAATTCAGTCGTAAGCAGGGACAGATTTAAAGAGGGATTGGTTAACCAGATTACTGGTGAGAGTATTAGGCTTTCCAGGTCTTAGAAGTGTACTTATCACACTAATGGCTATAGAATTGCTTTAATATGTGATTTTTTAAGTGTCTCTAACCACAGAGCATGTAACTGGCAGAGGCGTTAATGGCGTGATTAATGAGCTGCTTCCGCCTAATTAGAATAAAGCCACGTAAGAACGACCAGCGCAAGTGCTTACATAAGTTTGAATAATCTTCAAAGGAGGGCCATCACGTCAAATTACCATCAAATACCCTAAACCTTCCTGTCTGCTTCCCAAACTTGCAATTATCAGGGGGAGCTCTCTGTTTTGCTCATGGAGAAACCATGTTTGATGGTGAAATGTCTCTGGAAGAGGGACGTGAGTGGGACAGCTAATGACAGGCTCACATTTATGAGTGCTAAGCTAAGCCCAGCTAGTGGCTGCTCATAAACTCAATGGTCCCCTTGCTCGGTTTGTGGCCGGGGCTCGTCTTTATTAAAGAAAGCTCTTTTTAGGTCATCTAGACTCATGTTGTAGCAATGGGTCGCCATAAATTAGATCAGATTAAAACCTGTGTGTGTTTTAGCTTCTTTGATCATATGCGACACAAATGATCTCAGACTGATGTAAAAAAAAAAAACTGCACAAGAAATATTTCACTTTCACTTAAGAGCATTAAGTGAAAGTGACTATTTTTGTCATTGTGACAAAACTAAACGTATCCTCTCCTTTTCAGCCACACACTGTGCAGCAGGGGCAGCTATTTAAAGCACCAGGGAAGCAGTGATGGGGATGGTACCTTGCTCAAGGGTACCTCAGGGTAACCTACTGGGATTCAAACCCACAACCTTCTGATCCTGGGCCATAGTCACTAAACGCTAGACCACCGCTGCCCCATTAATTAACACATCTGTGCATTTCCTTTGCAGAAACACTTGGAATCTGGCTTCCAAATTGACACTGAAATGTTTGAGCGAATAAAAAATTAATAACTTATATAAATTAATAAATATTAATATTATAATATTCGTATTAATAAATAAATTAATTCCACGTAAAAACACCCAAATCTTTCTGTTTTTCAAACAAACAAATATCAGTGCCATATTCTGAGTAAAACCAGCCAAAGTGTGCCGTTTCCATTTGTTTCACCTCTGATATCTGATGACCAAACTCTTCAATATTGGAATCATACAAAATTGCTATAAAGTGGAAGTGAAAGTGACTATTTGCCATTGTGAACAAACAGTGAACCAAACCAAATACATCCTCTGTATTTAACACATACACACACCATCCAGCAGGGGACAGCCATACCCAGCACCCGGGGAGCAGTGATGGTGATGGCCCCTTGCTTAAAGGCACCTCAGGAAGACCTCCTGGTCCAGGATTGGAACCCATGACTTTCCAATCCTCGGACCTAGCTCCTAAACGCTAGTGGTCTAGAGGTAGAATACCTCCAGCACTGCTCTCGTTGGGCTTTGGCGCAAGACTTGAGTTGACTTACGTTTGTGGTGGTGATCTAGTGGTAGAATACGATGCCCACAGACCTATAGCTCAAGAGATTGCAGGTTTGAATCTCACCTCTAGCACTTCCACCTTTGGGTTCCTGAGCAAGAGCCTTAACCTTGAGTTGCTCCAGGGGGACTGTCCCTGTAACCAGGACATGGAAGTTGCTCTGGATGAGCGCCTGCTAAATGCCGTAAATGTAAAGTTTAAACCATGGACACTGGTGACTACAGCACTATGGAGATAAACAGACCCCAAAACACTTCTTTAATTTAAGCAGGAAGCGGCTCAACAGCAGTGATTATGGATATTCTTCATCATTCCACCTCTGAGCTCCTCCACTAACCTCAAAAAGGTGGAAACGAAGATGAGGGTGGATTAGCAGACTCTAAAATGACTCTACACGAACCAGAACGCGACATGCTTAAGATGACATTTCAGTCCTGGAAGGTAATTTACATCCTAGTTGACTCGGAATGACATTCCAGACATTAAGGATTCTGCTTGGATTTTTTTTTTTCTTCAATTTTCAGGGCTCAAGACGTGACCCCACGACTCTCATCAGTCCAAAGCAAATCAGGGTGTCGGTGTCAAAGTAAAGACACCACACACACCTCGTCCACTCTTGACACGAAGCAAATCTTCGGTGCACTGATTCGTCTTATTAAACAGCGGCCGCGATCCAAACACATGTATCCGCAGTGTTGGGGAAATTATAAAAGGGCTAGAGAGAGATGGCGTGATGGGGTGGGGGAGAGAAAATGGGAGAGAGAGGAAAAGAGAGAGAGAGAAAAACAGATTCCGTTCAGGTTATTACATGCGGCCGCACATGGCGAGGTGTGATGCTGCTGTGATCCTGTTGCTAAGATACTTGGCTAATACCACGGAAACAAGCCCATATTGCTAATCTGGAGGAATCCATGCATGCCTCCACATATTTTTGGCCGAGCGAGGCGCAGAGTCCATTACATGTTGTCGCTCTCTCTCCCGGAGTCCATGGCGGGCTCCTTCTTTATCTCCCTAAGCCTCCAGGATCTGAGAGAAATATAGAAATGTGACACACTTTTGCCACCATATTTGGTCACCCTGCTCAATTTAAAAAGGATTACGGCGGTCGAGCCAACGAGCCAAGCCGCCCATCAGCCCGAGAGTCCTTCAGCAGCGCAGATCTAAATAAAAACGTCCCATCTGATAGGCCTGAAGTTGCAGATAAACTCCATAAACAATGGGATACAAATCAGCTCCGCACGAGAGTCCTCGGGTGCCTCGCCCGACTGATGAGAGGCTCTGGGTTTTTTCATGCCTTTCGCCGAGATGCCCCATAAATGTTTGCGTTAAATTTCCATTTCCTGACCCTTCAGAAGAAGACCAAGTAACAAGGGTGGTAATTCAAAAAATGAAAGTAAAAGTGACTATTTTTCATTGTGAACTCACGGCACACAGTGAAGCCCAACCAAACGCATCCTCCGTATTTAACTCACACGCCATCCAGCAGGGGGCAGACATATCCAGCACTGGGGAGCAGTGATGGGGATGGTTCCTTGCTCAAGGGAGCCTCAGGGCAACCTGCTGATCTGGGATTCAAACCCATGACCTTCCGCTAAACACCACTGCCCCACAAAGGAAGGCTTTCATTCAGGTCCCTCTAGATGCTCCAGAAGCTTCAGAACTTTTGCGGGTGACTTGAATTCACATCACTTTTCTCTCATCTCTGTGG
Source organism: Hepsetus odoe (assembly GCA_017165825.1). Lineage (NCBI taxonomy): Eukaryota > Metazoa > Chordata > Actinopteri > Characiformes > Hepsetidae > Hepsetus > Hepsetus odoe. Next base: position 2,102,683 of record CM029376.1, read on the forward strand.
TTGGGACACTGATTAACTGCGGGCCTAGAGCCTGTATATTCTAGAGAATCACCTTATTGTTCCAAAAACGTTACATTCTCCTGTTGAAGTGTCTGATCTTTGTCATGTTGAGGATTAAATTTAAAAAATGTTAATGAATGTTTTACAGCTCCAGGCTGCAAAGTGTCTAAAGATGCAAGGTTCTAGATAAAGGGGTTCCAAACACTCAGCGTTCAGCATCAGCAGTAAACGAATCGCCTGATCATCTGGAATCATCTGCACCTGGTTCTTCACTGCCTCATGTCTTAAGTTAGACGCTTTGTTCTGCTTGAAGGTTCAGACGTAGATCACTGTGTGGATTAACCAACACAGAACTATCAAACTGCTCAGGTACAGAGACTGGACTGAACATGAGAGACAACAACACTGTCCTTCAGGAAGATCTGGAGAACTGCTCAGGTACAGAGACTGGACTGAACATGAGAGACAACAACACTGTCCTTCAGGAAGATCTGGAGAACTGCTCAGGTACAGAGATTGTCCTGAAAACGAGACATTTTCTTTCTCAGAAGATTCAACAGGTGTGCCCAAACTTTTGACGAGCAGCATATGTAACACTTTGTAAACCTCAGTATCTGCAGTTCTTGCGGTAACAGCTGTACAGATGTGGTCCAGACTGTAATAAATGTAATTATGAGCGACCTAAACCAGTGTGGAGCTCTGGGGTCCGACGGCAGGACCTTTGGGCTCGGTTCGAGTGTGAGAAGAGACACGTTTCCTGTTTCTCACCTGTGAGATGAGGCAGGAGGAAAGTCCTGCGGTCTTACGGAGGGATGGAGGAGGATGAAGGCGGCCTTCGGCTTTCTGTCCAGATTCGCGGCGGCTCAAGGCGGCCTAGCGGAGCAGCCAGTTCAGAAACGGACCAAAGCCGCGAACACACGCAAGCCAGATCAGTAACAAAAGCCCGTTCTGAACTGGGATATTAATGAAAGAAAGGGCAACAATTCAAAGCTCACGACCCAGAGATCCAAAGAGATCAGCAAGCAGGACATGCCTCCTCCCAGACCAAGAAAATATTTCACTGACTGGCAGGATTGCATGAAAATTTTCACATTTAGTTTTTTGTACATATATCTATAGTCCCTGACTACTCTTAATTCTTATTAAAAAAATTAAATATTGTTAAAATATTTTTTTTTAATTAAAAAAATGTTAATGAAATTGAAAAAAATAAAACATCATAAACGTTAAACCTGTGTCAAGTTTGGTTCTGGTTTCAGTTTGAGGTCAACAATTAGCGGATTATTCATTAATCAGTTGTCATACCGTCTACATTATCACACTTTCCCAACCTGGAGCGCTTCTATCTTTCATCTCTTATTGCTTTAAAATGTGTAAAAGCTAAAAGACGCCATATCGCCCCCTACACTTCCTCCAGTGTGTTACAGTCTGTCAGACTGAGGCAGAATGTGGCTCATATGAGCTTGAAAAATCGCTTCATGAATAAAAATGTGTAACATACTGCAACTTCCAACATGATCATGTGGATCACCTGAGTATCATAGCACATAAATCACTTTTACATTAAAAATAAATAAAGATATCGCCCCCCTGTGCTTCCTGTATTGAACTGCATTCTGTCGGAATCATCGTGTGGTTCATTAACACAATAAAGATCGTTTTAAATTAACAATGGAAAAAATGTCGCCCCCTATGCTTTCTGTATTGAACTGCAATCTGTTAGAATAAGCACATCATTACAGGACATAATGAATAGCTTTAAAATGGAATAAATAGAAGATATGTCGCCCCCTACACTTCCTGTGTTGAATTACACTTTGTCAGAATCCCTATGTGGACTATTTGAACATTATAGAACATTATGGAGACCATTTAATATGTAAAATAGGAAGGATGTCGCCCCCTGCACTTCCTGTGCTGAACTTCAGTCTGTCAGAATCACCATGTGGATCATCTGAACATTAGAGAACACTTTTTCCTTAAACATTGGATGACGTCCCCTCTTCTTCTAATGATGCATAAGTCTTTTTTGGATGATATAAACTGTTTTTTTTGTTTTTTCTTCATAATCACGTTATTTTTCTCAGCTGCCACCATAAAGCAACATGCCATGGGTGTGCTGAATCAAATCCACGCTGGAAGACCTTCTCCGTGCTCAAGGTCACACCACAGCAGGTCATTTAATTCAGACATCAGCGAGCGCTAACAGGGGCTCAACTCCAGAATCATCCCCTCCAACCTGAGCCTGAAAACCTCCTGCACTGTTAAAGAAGCAGCCTGGGAAATTCACATCACTGGAAAAACCTTTTTCTTTTGCACGGATAGAATAAATAACATACAAGAAAAAAAAAAAGATTTTATTTGTGCTCGGAAGAGAAGCGGTCTCTCTGGACGTACAGTGCTAATCGTTTTTTGTTCTTACTTTTTGGCCAAGAACACAGTTGTTATTGCAGAAGAGCATCCAATCAATGGGCTGAGCAAAGGGAGTCTCTCTCTCTCCCTCTCTCTCTCTCTCTGTCTCTCTGTCTCTCTCTCGATCACTCTGCCACTGCTGTCATTTCTCCAGCCTAGAGAAACAGGCTTGTTTACTGGCGCTGCTGATTGTCATCGGCCTGCAGTAAATGGCCAAGCGAGCGCCGGATCAATAACCATCTGCACCGATCGCTCCAGCAATAACATTCAATAGAGAGAATCCATTTACTTTTACTTACCTTTCGTTTATTTCATTTTACCATAAGGGCCGCCAGCGCAGGGGCCCGAGCGTTTAGCATGGATCACACACAGCATCGCTCGTATGCCTTAAGCCTGCCTGTTTTCCTTCACAAAATTGGTCGTCAGAGAGCGAGAGAGAGCGAGGGAGAGAGAGAGAGAGAGAGAGAGAGAGAGAGAGAGGGACGACAGCAAAAACGAGACCATCTCATCTCAGACGGGCAGCGGAAAGTGTGATGTGTGTTTTCCCAGCAGTTGACGACAAGACTGTTTACACTGAGTCAAAATTGCTTCGGGCCTGGTGCGTCTGTATTTATTTATGGGCCCGGGACCTGCATGGTACTTCAGGGTGTCGTATCGAACGGTGAAAAACTCCCGAATCTGTGGCAGGAAGAAAAAAGGCCCGTTTGTTTGTGTTTTATTTTATTTCACAGAAGAGCAGTGTCTCAGTTCTTCGCTGCGAGAACGTTCAGCAGCTCCAGAAATGTGGTTGAAGTGCTTCTCTGTTGAGCAGCACCTGGCCCATATCTCTTCCAGCTTCAGCAGTGAGTGTGCGTGTGTGTGTGTGTGTGTGCGTGTGTGTGTGTGCGTGTGTGTGTGTGTGTGTGTAAGAGTGGATCTGGCTGACCTCCCTGTAACCCTGCTTCCTTGGTCTGTCTTTCTCCATCCAGCAGCCAAAAAGCCCTCAGTAATGTCTTCATCCCGCCTGTTCAGCACAGCAGGAACTCCGTTCAAAATACACGGACACACTACCGTAAATCTGTGACCTCACAAAGATCCCATTCGATCCAATAATGATTCTCTCGGGAATCATCCGGCCAATCATCAAGTCTCCCGTTTCACAACAATCTGATTCGGTTTGCTGACATTATTACTATTTTTAACCCAAAAACTTTACCGTCATTTTATTTTACTTTATTTTATTCACTTTTTTATTCTTGTTTTAATTTGTTTAATTGTATTTTATTTTATTCTTAAGCACTTTTCATTTGCTTTTGCTTGTTTGTTTGTTTGTTTGTTTTCTCATATATGTATGCAGCAAATTCATGAATGGTTTATGATTCACTGCATCATGAACCCTCAAACTGCACCACAATTTAATTGGATGTATTTTTTTAGTCTGAATTTATATTCCTTTATTTTTTTGTTCAAAATACATGATTTTTCCCTTTTTCACATTTTTGATTTTTTTTTCTTTTTTTTTTCAGGAAATGTCATGTTTTTAAATCAACTTTCAAAATGGAAAAATGGGCACATTAACAGTACATTAAAATGATTAAAATGTAAAATTAAAGTAGCTAGATAGATGACAAATTAAGTCCATTTTTCATATTTTAAACACATTTTTCCAGTTAAAAGAGTAGAGAACCTGTGTGGAAAGAGCAAACTTTCACATTTTTAGTAAAAAATTCAGGACAATAATTCAAGCAAGTCAGTTTTCATTCAAAACTCCTGAAAAATAAAAATAAAAATAACTCTTTTGGTGAAAAAATGAGGTAAGCGATAACTTATGTTCTGTCATGACTACATTAAAAATATGGATCAAAATAATTGTTCACTAAAAGTTGAATTATCTTCTATAACGACTACATTTCATCACTTTTTGTCCAAAGACTAAAGGTAAATATTAAAAGTTAATAAAAGTCCCTCCGCATTAGAACAGTGCTAAGCACTTGTTTGCAGGGAACATGGGTTCAGCGTTACACAGATTGGTTCCAGCTGTGGTTCTCCTCTGGGCTGAGAGGAGATCGGCCCGTACAGTAGCCGGCGGAGGGCAAGGTGGTGGGTATATTGTGCTTTATGACGATGTGTTTACGATGGTGAATGTTTTATGGTGCTCAGTATTTGGCAGCGCGACCAGCGGTGCTGTTATCTGCGATATTTTTAGCCGGATCTCAAGCCTGGCCAAAAACGCATCATGGGATGAGAATGGATTTCCCTGGAAGATCACACGGAGCTCAACACAAACGGCGTTCTAATAAGAGGCGTTTACCCACACACACACACACACACACACACACACACACACACATCAGTACACACACAGTGGCTTTGGAGAGAACCAGGTCAGTCTTATTTGGCGTAACACTGGCACAATGTAGATCAGCGCCAGTGTGTGTCCTCAATACACCACCTGTGAGAGTCCCGAAGGCCGAGGACGCCGGGGGGACGGGGAGCGGCTCCTATTTTCGGGACGATATAAATAAAGCATTTTATTACACTTTCCCCAGAACCCCACCTCAGTGATACACTCTGCTGAACAGCTGGGCTATTTTTTTTTGTTGGTCAAATCCAACACTAACCTGAGCACCAGGTCAGAACTGCACACACACACGTATGGAAGCAAACAATGCTGTGCAAAAGTCCTGAAACCCTCATTTCTGAGAGAGTAGGTTCAGTGGTTTGTGTACAAAAACATGTAACTCCAGAGAGTTTCATTCTGACCAGCTTGGTTGGGCAGCGGTGGCCTAGCGGTTCGGGCGTTGGCTGCATGATCGGAGGATCGGGGGTTCGAACCCCTTCCCAATAGGTTGCCCTGAGGTACCCTTGAGCAAGGTACCGTCCCCATCACTGCTCCCCGGGCGCTTTCAATAGCTGCCCACTGCTGCACGGGTTTGAGTGTGCATGGGTTAAATGCAGAGGTCCGATTTCGTTGTGGTTCATGTGTGCTGTGCCGTGACCTTGCAATGACAAGGGTTGTCACTTTCACTTAAAGTCAATATTCACCACCAATACCGTTATTCTTCAGCACAGCCTCAGTTCTCTTAGACCAGCTCCTTTCTTTAAGCCAGGAACACTTCTCCAGGCTTCTTGAAGGACGTCCCAAAGCTCTTCTTTGGATGTCGGCTACCTTTTGTTTTCTGTTCCAGGACTGCTTCTGAAAGAGAGAGACTTGTCCTTCAGGAAGATCTGGAGAACTGTTCTTCAACAATACATTAAAAACACAAGAAAGTCTGGATCTTTGGGAGCAAGATTTGAAGAAATTAGGGGGTTAAGATGTTTGCACACTACATGCACATGAGTTCATGAGTTCCCACGACTCATGAAATTTGTAGAATATTATGGAAGTTTAATATTTAGGAACATTTAAGACCCTTTAAGAACAAATCATTTTTCTCAGTGGTTGTTAGTAAAGCATGACGAGTTTCAAATCCTGGGACTCTGTTTGTTTTTCTGTGTAAAAGCTGGATTTTCCTTTTTAAGCTCCTAGAAAATCAGTTTTTCTAGTCAGAGAAAAGTCATACACTGTGGAAAAGTCTTGACCACCTCATTTCTTCAATTTCTGCTTTTAGACGTTCTTGTATGTTTAATTTGCTGTTGAGGAACAGTTCTCCAGATCTTCCTGAAGGACAGTGTTGTTGTCTCTCATGTTCGTCCAGTCTCTGTACCTGAGCAGTTCTCCAGATCTTCCTGAAGGACAGTGTTGTTGTCTCTCATGTTCAGTCCAGTCTCTGTACCTGAGCAGTTCTCCAGATCCTCCTGAAGGACAGTGTTGTTGTCTCTCATGTTCAGTCCAGTCTCTGTACCTGAGCAGTTCTCCAGATCTTCCTGAAGGACAGTGTTCTTGTTCTCTCATGTTCCAGTCCAGTCTCTGTACCTGAGCAGTTTGATAGTTCCAGGTTGGTTAATCCACACAGTGATCTACGTCTGAACCTTCACGCAGAACAAAGCGTCTAACTTAAGACATGAAGCAGTGAAGAAACAGGAACAGATGATTCCAGATGATCAGGCTGATGAGTGGCTGGAGTCACAGTTATCTAGAACCTTGCATCTTTAGGAACTTTGCAGCCCAGTGCTCTAAAACATCTATAAATACTTTCATTTTACTCAATATGACAAAGGTCAGACTGTTTAACGGGCAGGAAACACAATTTTTAAAATTCACCCATTCTCACATATATGTGTATAAAGTGGTTTAAGACCTGTCCAGGTGCGCCTGCTGCCTCCCGCTCTGTGTGCGCTGGGTTGACATCAGCACTCCCGCGACCCCGCTTGGGACAAGCGTAGAAAATGGATGGATGGATGGTCAAGAAGTTTGCACAGGACAGTAATTTATTTCAAAGTTAAAAGAAAAGTAAATTACTGGGCAAGTTGATGTTTTGCTAGAAAGTTCAGAAAGACTGGAGAAATCTGAAAGAATGAAAAGCAAAGTAGAAAAACATGAACAAAACACTTTCCCCACTCAGTTCTCACGTCGCTTGTTAAAGGTGTACAGTTACAGCTCAGTTATATTCCACACTTACAGCACACACACACTGCGCTGGTCCCATGTGATCACCTCATTTCACCTCTGGATCTCAAACCTTACACCAGATCATTCTCTGTCGGCTCACAGACTCAGCGCTTCTCCTGCTTGCTCTCATCATCATGAACCTCTGGCTAACCCAGTGAGAGCAAACACATCCCCAAAGAAGAGTTACAACTCTCCAACATCAAACAAACCTTTTAGTACAAAATACTCATTTTAATCTATCTATCTATTCATATCTATCTATCTATCTATCTATCTATCTATCTATCTATCTATCTATCTATCTATCTATCTGACCATCTATCCATCTTCCATCTGTCCATCTGTCCATCTGTCCATCTGTCCATCCGCCTATCCGCCTCATCCGTCTATCCGCTCTATCTGTCTGTCTATCTCTATCTGTCTATCTGTCTATCTTTCCATTCATCCATCCCTCTCCATCCGTCCATCTCTCCATCTGTCCATCTGTCCATCTGTCCATCCATTCATCCATCCATCCGCCCATCATCCATCCATCCGCTTCATCTCTATCTGTCTATCTGTCTATCTGTCTATCTATCTGTCTATCTGTCTATCTGTCTATCTCTATCTGTTTATCCATCTATCCGTTTCCAACCGCTTAACATTTGCTTCATTCGTCTATCTCGTCTATCTATCTATCTATCTATCTATCTGTCTATCTCTCTATCTGTCTATCCGCTTCATCCGCTTCATCCGCTTATCCATTCATCCATCTGTCTATCTGCTCCATCTGTCTATCTATCTATCTATCTGTCTGTCTATCTGTTCATTCATCTATCTATCTATCTATTCATTCATTCATCTATCTATCTATCTATCTATCTGTCTGTCTGTCTGTCTATCTATCTATCTATCTATCTATCTATCTATCTATCTTATCTATCTATTCTATATCTATCTATCTATCTATCTGTCTGTCTATCTATCTGTGTATCTATCTATCTATCTATCTATCTATCTATCTATTTCCATTCATTCTATCTATCTATCTATCTATCTATCTGTTTGTCTCTCTGTCTGTCTATCCTGGCTCTATCCGCCTATCCGCTTATCCATCTATCATCCATCTGTTCATCTGTCGCATCTTGCCCTATCTATCTATCTATCTGTCTGTTCATTCATTCATCTATCTATCTATCTATCTATCTATCTGTCTGTCTGTTCGTTCATTCATTCATCTATCTATCTATCTATCTATCTATCTATCTATCTACCATCTAGCTATCTGCCCGTTCATCTATCTATCTACTTCATCTATCTATCTATCTATCTATCTATATCTATCTATCTTTCTAGCTATCTGTCTTGTCTATCTATTCATCTATCTATCTATCTATCTTTCTAGCTATCTGTCTGTCTATCTATCTGTATCTATTCATTCATCTATCTATCTATCTATCTATCTATCTATCTAATTATCTGTATCTATCTATCTTTCTATCTATCTATCTATCTATGCATTTAATTCATCTTTTAATTACATTCATTCATTCATCTATCTATCTATCTATCTATCATCTATCTACTTCATTCATCTATCTGTCTGTCTGTCTGTCTGACTGTCTGACTGTCTGTCTGTCTGTCTATCTGTCTTATGCAGCAGGTATGTTCTGCTCTGTCTTCAGGCCTGCTGTGTTTCAGGCTGTTCCCGCTGGAAGTGTGATCTGTTTAAAGCTTTCTTTTCTTGCTCGATTAACTGCACTGTCGACCGTCATGGTTTCACTTATTGAAGGTAGTGCTTTGTATCAACATGCACTAGTGTCTAACAAATGTTCCAAACAAATATGAGAAGAACCAAAGTGAGATTTCAGTGAACGGGCCTACTTTTAGTGGATTCAATATTGTTGAAACCATGCTGAATCATGTGCGTGTGTGTGTGTGTGTGTGTGTGTGTGTGTGTGTGCGTAATCAGTAGTTATATTAATCGTGACTGCTGGACTAAACATCGACACTAAAATAAAAAATATTCCCAAAACTGAAAGTAAATAGGTTGCATTTCAATTTTAAGGTTTCATTGGTTAAACTATATTTTAATTGGTTTATTCCTCCACAAATACTTATTTTTAAATGATCCATCACCTTTAGTGAAAGCTGATATATAGTAGTTAAAAAGATAAAAAGGACGTGAGGTTTGCTCGATACTCTATTAAGCCTCTGTATCTTTTCTGTTTTCTTATTTAAAATAAACACACACACACACACACACACACACACACACGGGCGTAATTTGGACAGGAGAACTGCATGGACATAAGGAAAATGTTCTCAAAATCATTATTTATTCCAGAATGGTCGGAGGGATAAAGTGATAGATGCTGGTAAAGCCTGGTGAACTGCCGTTTCCTGCATGGTTTATGGTTTATAGACGCACTTTAAACGGAGGCAGGGCTGATGTTTGGTGGATTAGCATCAGCTGGAGCAAAAATCCTCTCCGTTCAGTCCTCCGAGGAGAAGAATCACGGTGCTGAGCTGAGCCAGTTCTACCGTGTCTTACTGTGTCACATGGTCCCTGGGTTCTCCCACCGCTGTTTATTGTGTTTCCAGTCGGGCTCCAATGATGACATCAGAGTTTTTTTTTTTTTTTTCATCGTTAAACCAAATGATGCTCTTTAAATGCAACTCAAGTGTATTGTTATTTTAAACTTCAAAATAACGAAACTTTATTCATCAAATTATATGAGCGCGCAGATAAAACTACAGGAACTCTGATTTTTTTAAAACAATTATTATAGAAAATAAATATGTACAAATATAAAAAGAAATTTATAAAATATCAAATATTATGATACATTATTTCATATATTAAATATATGATTAATTATTGAAACCAATTTCTTTTTTTAAGTTTTACCCGTGTAGCTTTAGCTGCTTTCATTTTAGTTTCAAAAAGAATAAATATCATTTAAAACCCTACAAAATAAAAAGGCACTTCTAGTAGAAGAACCACTTTCAGCTTCCTGCAACTTTGTTGGGGTCTCACTTTCAGTGCTCTACACGTCTATGCAGTTTACAGAACCTTCACACAAAGGAATCCTGAATTTAAGGAAACCTTTAATCCAATCTTCCAGACTCTCCCTTTTTTCAAACATCAGAGAACTGCTTCCCGGCATAACCCAAATAACCCCAGCACGCTTTTTATTCAGAGTCACGCTGTGATTGTCTAAAATCATTTAAATAAAATTTTGACCTCTTTTTTAAAAGAACAGACGGCCAGAAACACAAACTTCCAGCCCGGAACTCATACCTCAAAAATCATCAGAAATAGAAATTTAGTAAAAAAGAAAATTACTTTACAAAAAATGAAGAAATGAAGGTAAAGGGATACTAAACAGAGCCTTTAGAGTTCCACCCCAGGGCTGCAGACCGGGATATTTTTTTCAGTCTTTTTTTTTTTTTTTTACTTTTATTTTTTATGTACTTTTATTTATATTTCCTATTTTACCCTTAATTAATCAGCATGTTTTGGGTTTTTTTTGTCAAGCACATACTATAGGAAATCAATGAATTATTCATGTGTTATAAAAGATCAAGGTTTAATATCTGTCTGTATATTAGAAGTGTATGAATCTATATGCGCATGTCCAAAATGTCCAGCCGTTCTCCAGAATAAAGACGCCAGCGTGATGAATTGTTTTGAAAGTTGAGTCTGTACGCGAGTGTGAGCGAAATACAGTGAATGAAAGTTCCTCGTAGAGCCGCAGGAATTTACCTTAATCTCTGAGAACGCTGTGAGGTTTATGAGCAGAGACAGAATGTAAGAATTATTCTTCAGTATTTGCGAAAGAAGGTAGAAATCCCTTCATTGTAGGACACATAATCCAAGATTGCTTACACAGAGCAGATTCACCATCCAGCCTCTGCTGATGTTCCAATCTGATATGCATTTTCAGAGAGAGAGAGAGAGAGAGAGAGAGAGAGAGAGAGAGAGAGAGAGAGAGAGAGAGAGAGAGAGAGAGAGAGAGAGAGAGAGAGAGAGAGAGAGGGAGAGAGAGAGAGACTGAAACTGTACAAATAACTGACACGAAGAGAAAGCGTGAGTTAATGTTCGTGAGACGTGTTTTATTAAAACCCCTTTGACTTTGTCCTCTGACACTGATTTATTACGTATAAAAAATGGGTTCCAGTCACTGGAACCGTCCACACGTTCCATATAAAACCACCTTCTAATCTCTTTTTTTAAATTAAAAAGTCTTTTTAAACCCTTTAAACCTTGGTCTTATAACACAGTAATAACTCCATTATTGCCATCATTCTCTGTGTAATTACAACAGAATAGCAGAAAGAGCGAATACTTATGGTATAAAATAAGATTTATTTTGGGTAGGTTGTTCAAAATAAGAATGTTTTGATAGATTTATTTGATTTTTTTGGCCGATAAAACGCGGGGTGGAGCTGTTCTGAATTGGTGTCTTGATAAAGTGACATTAATGTGATGAAAGGTGCTCCATTATGATTGACTGATTGATTGATTGATCATTGATTAATTCGATACAGTTCCTCATCAGTCTTCTATAAAGTCCCCTTCAGCTCCAGCTTGTTTCACGTTAATCATCTTTGGGTTTTTCTTCGTGTGC
>CM029376.1:2116738-2131738 GCA_017165825.1 Hepsetus odoe
TCCCCTTTGATTTCAGATCCACATCGGCCGTTTTACTTTCTACTCTTTCAAGGAAAGAAAGAAAGATAAAGCTGTGCAGAAAACTTCCAGTTGAGATTTTCCAATGTATCTGATTACATAATAAAAGTCTTTTGCAGCATTTTTACTCATCCATGAAGGAATATGAACTCAGCTACAGTATCTTAAATGAGTTTCAAAATAACTGCAATAATCACAATTAGTCAGATAGAGAGAAAAATGAATTTATATTGATTGCCCCATTTTTTCCCCTTTGACTACTAAACTGCTTCTTTCTCTTTCGCCCTCGGCCTCTTATTTTGAGGGTATTTACGAGCAGGTCTGCTGTACTGGCCAGAGGCACTTGATCTGCAATACACAGATATTTGAACTGGAAGCACAGGAAGATGCAACCTCTGTAATCCCTGCACTGTGCAAGTTCCACTGACACAGCGCAGTCTAATATCTGCTGTATGATTAAAAAGAGAAGGTGAAGCTCCATTGTAGTAATAAGAAGAACGAATGTGAAACAGGGGCTGAGAAAAGAGGGACGCTGGCTTTTTTTTGTCCTCTCTCTCCCCTTCTTATTCCTCTTCTTCCTTCTTCTTCTTCTGCTGCAGTGACCTTCCATCTGGCCGTGTTTTTATGGAATGATCATTTAAAGAAATGAAATTTGACGATCCACTTCTTCCCCTGGCCCCTGCTGTTCAAACAATTTGAAATAATAAACTTTACAAGCTTTTTATTCGTCGCTTTCCATTTCTCCTCTTCAGCTTCCACTGCTCTCTGGGTCTTATCCTCGCAGGGTCTACAGAGTTATAATCACTAATCTGTCCGGCCAGTTAACTGAGGAAAATTTAGCAGAATGTTGAAGGTGCTTAAAATCCTCTAAAGTTTCCTAAAATCTGCTGTTCTATTAAATCTGCACCCAAAAAGATCACTGGTCTAAAGACTGCACTGTTCTTCTGCCGCAGCAAATTAAACACGCTCTCTTACGTTCAAAAAGGAATCTAACCAACAAACAACAAACCAACAGAAGGCAAAACAAAAACACTTAAAAATAGTTAGAAAATAAAATAAGAAATTTTTTGGCTTTCTTTTTTTTAATGGATGAAAGTTATTTTTTGTAGTCACTCATATTTTATCTTTTATGTGTATAGTTATAATATTTTGTTTCAATAACAATAATAACAATACAATAATAGTATACACAAATAATAAACAACAAATATCAACAAATAAAGCAACAATTATTATTATTATTATTATTTTGTTGTGTGATATTATTATTACTATTACTATTAATAATATTATTATTATTATTATTATTATTATTATTGCTGTTGTTGTTGTTGAATTGAATAGTGAATTAGAAGTGACTGCTCAGCCTGTAGAAACACATCATTTATTTATGTATTTACTGAAATGCTGGAATGACAGATTTCAGTCGTATCCTGTCTGTCTTTAGTGTCGGGCGTTGACTTTGTTATTTCTGTTCATGAAAGTCAAAATCTCCAGCTACAGAAAATCTCACTTCCTGGTTTGACGATAGAAAGAGCAAAGACGACTGTGGACAAACAGGACAAATCCTAGTGCTCAGGACTCCGTCTCCGAAATTGACTCCAGTCCAAAGAAAAGCAGAAAGTTTAGCGAATGATGTCTTGTCCTATCCGGCCTCCAGATCTGATGAGCTGGATAGTTGGAACGCTGGAAAAGAGGAGTAAATGAGGAAGAGCTGCTTTCGTGGGGGTTTGGAAGTCATTTCCAAAAATTGCTGGAAAGAAATATATATATATACATACACTCGTTTATTACCCATAATTAGGCCTTAAGGACGTCTGTCATGTCTTTGAGGCTGTGTACGTGATTTATAGTATATATGTTCCTTTTCTGTCTAGAGCAGGTCTCAAACAGTGAAATCTCCTACCTTTAGAAAGCTGATTTGAGTACTTGGATCTGTCGTTTCTTCCCTAGTTTGCAGGTTTTTGCTGACTGCTGCTCCTTCCAGCTGACCTCCAGCCCATATGCATCCAAATGGTATCGACTGTGCACTTGGCGCTGTCAATAAACTCCGCCTAACGGAGGCTGCAGTAAGCTACGATTTAAAACCCCAGCACACTCACGCTTTATTTCCTCACCAGCCTGTAAGTCATTTACACGCCTGAGAACCGCAGGAGCCGAGTGTTTAATCCTCCCCGGTCTGGAGTTATTGTCAATTTGCTGTGCATTTATGAGTAAAGGTCTTTTTTACCTCCATAATTAATAACAAATAAATTTTAATATTTACATTTCGCATCGACAGGTTCATCTGGGAGCTTTACCTTCTTTGAAGGCTTCGATGTCAAGCATTGTTCAAAAAAAGTACTATTTAAAAATAATGAAATGCTTCCACACAAGTGTGACGTGAATATAAAAATGCCAATTTTTCACACAATTTCAACCCATGTGACAATCAAGAGTCCAAACTGATGGTTTAATGAAACAGTAACTCACTGCAACAGATTATAAAACAGACAGAACAGTTTTTAGTGCTTTATGCGAGCCTGAGAGAGCTTTACTGCTGATCCGGTTCTTCTGGCTCTTATTCAAAGCCTTAAAGGTGTGAATCATGGAGAGAAGCTCGAGCTAATATAAGACGCGTCTGCTCATTCCTTCCTCCACCATCGGGGGGACAGTCTTGACCGCAGTCTGTACGGCATGTCCCTGCAGTGGGTAATCAATACGTTTAATAGGGTGTAGCCTTTTTTAAAGCATCAGTACCTTTAGAGCTCTTTACAGATGATGTGTCTGGAAGATTCTTCAGGTCCTCGTTTCTTTATATTTAATGGAATCACCTTGTTGGTTTAAAAATGCTATTTTCTTCTCAAACTCTCTTATCTTTGTCATATTGAGTCAATTAAATGAAAAAAATGAGAGCGAATGTTTTAGAGCTCCGTATTGCAAAAGTGTTCAAAGATAGAGGTTCTGTGATACAAGTTCCAACCACTCAGCATTCAGCATCAGCAGTAAATGAGTCACCTGATCATCTGGAATCATCTGCTCCTGTTTCTTCTCTGCTTCATGTCTTAAGTTAGACGCTTTGTTCCGCTTGAAGGTTCAGACGTAGATCACTGTGTGGATTAACCAACACAGAACTATCAAACTGCTCAGGGTAAGAGAGACTGACTGAAATTATGAGAGACAACAACACTGTCCTTCAGGAAGATTCTGGAGAACTGCCTTAGGTACAGAGACTGGACTGAAACATTATAGACAAATAATACTCGTCCTTCAGGAAGATCTGGGAGAACTGCTCAGTACAGAGACTGACTGAACATGAGAGACACAACACTGTCCTTCAGGAAGATCTGAGAACTGCTCGTGTACAGAGACTGGACTGTTGATGAGAGAACAACATCCTCAGGAAGATCTGGAGAACTGCTCAGGTACAGAGACTGGACTCGAACATGAGAGACAACAGCACCATCCTTCAGGAAGATCTGAGAACTGGCCTGTGTACAGAGACTGGACTGAAATGAGAGACAACAACACTGTCCTTCAGGAAGACTCTGAGAACTGCTCAGGTACAGAGACTGGACTGAACATGAGAGACAACAACACTGTCCTTCAGAAACTGTTCCTCAACAAAGGCATTAAACACACAAGAACAACAGCAACAACAAAATAATAATATTAATAACAATAATAATAATAATAATGCTGAAAGTATACAATGGACATGGAGTCTAAACAATTTTTAAAACATTCTAGGGATGCATGATGCTCAGATATTTGCTTAATTTCTTTTTTTTATAACAATATCTGAGTGCTGAATGATATTTCACATTTGCTATTATTTTAAAAAATCACATAATTAAATATAAATATTCAGGTAATAATAATACTGGTAGATTAATTCTGGTAGATTATGTTTTAATCTGTATCAGCAGAAATGAAAAAGGAAAAAAAGAGACATTGGGAATAAACTCCAAACCCCATATCAGTGCATCTCTAATAAATAACGTTACAGAAAACAAAAGCACCAGGTTAGCTCAAGATTTGCAAGAGAGCCACAATAAAACATCACAATAGTGGAAATCTCTCCACATTTCTCTGCAAAGTCAACGAGGAGGAGGACAGGACTGTGTGTCCTGTATCTCATCCTGGAGGAACATCAGGAGCATTAGAACGTCAGAAGTTAGAACGTGGACGTAGACGCAGATGGATCGATACCGTCTGATAAAAGTCTCAGAATGGAAAGCAAATTACGTGGGCTACTTTACGGCAGCCAGACTCTGACGGGAATGAGGCCAATGTTGGGAGGTCACCTGAGGTCAGAGGTTAGAGCATTCTCCAATCAGAAAGAGCGACAGAATTATACACGAACACACACACACACACACATACACACACACATGGACTGCACACACAATCACACTCTTCAAACACAAAGACAGGTGTCCAGTTCGAGCTTCCACACATATTTGCTCCACAGGAACCCAGGTATTGATGGTCCACCTGGAAGATATTGATGCAAAGATTATTTTTCTGTGGTTTCTATTTTGTGGTTCATTAAAGCCTTCACACATATGGATTTACATCCTTAGATATTCAATAATGGTCCGCATAAAGCTACAGCCTTCCCATCAGGCTAGCTTTTAAAAAGCAGATTAAAACATTTGAAATTTCATTTGGATTGTAAGATGCTAGAGGAAGTGCAGAGGACTTTTAATGCTTTTTAAAGTTCATATGAACAACATGGTCATTCTGACAGACTGTAATACACCGCAGGAAGTATAGAAGTAAACTGCAATGTAAAAACTGAAACTGATTTGAAATCTCAGCATCACGCCCACATCAGAGGTGGTAGTTTATGATCAGAGCTGGACAAGGTCAGGCTTCTACGTGTCCTCGCACTGTAGAGTTCCAGAAATATAAATGTCACTTAAATAGCCTGGCCTCTTCACTAACTTCACCACTGTATCTGAGTCCTTGTACCTTTGCATCTTTGATCTTCTGGCTGTGGCTGAAGAAATGAGTTTGGTGGACATTTTGCATAGTTCCTCTGTACATCTAATGGAACTCAAATTGGACAATTACTAGCTTTAGGAATTGTCTTGTTCCAAACAAAAATATTCATCAAAGGCATTTATTTTTTCAGTTCCCTGGAGTCACTGGAGTCTCTTTGAAGGCCTAGAAGGTCCCTAGGTTCCTTCACTTGGAGAAACATGCACTGGTAACACTGTTTTTCTAACAGCTTTGAAGAACCAAAAACATTGACTTTAGTCTCTGGATGGATTTAAGAGTAGAAGTGAATCTCTTTGTCCCAGACAGTTTGGTGTTTATAGACACAGACAGGGATGTCGAAATGTGACCCTGGTGTCTACAGTCAGCAGACACCCCACACACACACACAAACACACACACACACAAGCACACACACCTCCCAGGGTGTCGGCACACCACTGTTGTGCTTCCAAATTACAAGCTTCTGCAATTCCATCCTTTCTTTTGCTATTGAGTGGCTCAAAGCCGGCCCACCGCTGAAGCGAACCCCCTGCCGTGGACGCTGCTGGTGGACAAAGCAGCTTCTGCTTGTTTGTTTTAGAAAACAATGGTCACACATCTCTGCACACAGTGATAGAGATTCCCTAATTAAGATGAAGATGCCAAAACTCCTGAACTAATAGCGGTGTGGAAGGTGTGAATAGTTTAGTGTACCTCCATTCCAAACAAATCAGTACAAGAATGAACCACAACCCATTAGCACTGAGGCTAAATCTTCAAACACAGTTCAGTAACAGACTTACTCACGTGGGGTCTGTTACTGTATTCTGTAGTCTGTATTCTACTGTATTCTGTGCTCTCAGTCGTCTATGATCTATAAATATGAGATGAGAAGAGATGAGATGAGATGATGAGGTACGTTTAGGTTAGGTTAGGTCAGGGTACGTTAAGTTAGGGTAGGTGAGGTGAGGTGAGGTGAGGTGAGGCTAGATGAGATGAGATGAGATGAGATGAGTTGAGATGATCAGGTTAGGTTAGGGTTAGGATGGGTTAGTGAGATTAGGCTTGGTTAGGTTTGCTAAGCTTGGCTAGGATTGTGTTAGGTAAGGTTAGGTTAAGTAGTTAGGTTAGGATGGTTGTGTTTAGTTAGTTAGGTTAGGGTTAGGTTAGTGTAAGTTAGGGTTAGGTCAGGTTTGGGGTTAGGTTAGGGGAAGTAAAGGTGTCGCAAATCCCCAGAGGAAAGAGTGAAATTAGGGGTTAGTTAGTAGGTAGAGAGTACACTCTAGGGTTAGTTTAGGTTAGTTAGGTTAGGAGAGAGGTTAGGCTTAGGTTAAGGAGAGAGGTTGGGCTTAGGTTAGCTAGGTTTAGGTTAGGTTAGGTTAGGGTAGAGAGGTTAGGGTTGGGGAGAGAGAAGGTTTTTAGGGTTGTGTTAGTTTAGTTAGTTAGTTAGGTTGGGTTGTTGATTATGAAAGTGGAAATTTATCACAGCAATGCAACTAAATGTAACTC
Source organism: Hepsetus odoe (assembly GCA_017165825.1). Lineage (NCBI taxonomy): Eukaryota > Metazoa > Chordata > Actinopteri > Characiformes > Hepsetidae > Hepsetus > Hepsetus odoe. The sequence continues at coordinate 2,123,231 of CM029376.1, forward strand.
TGCTTTTCACCCACGTACACGTGCAGCAGCGGGCAGATATTGAAAGTGTCCGGGGAGCAGTGATGGGCAACCTCAAGGTAACTGTAACATCGGTGTAATGGGCTCAGGATGGTCCTGATGCATGAAACCCAAAACCTCACTGTGTCTCACTGTGTATCTCAAGCCGTCTCGCATCAAGCTGAAATAGTTTTTCTCTGATTTTTTAACGGATATGAAAAAAGGTTGAGAAATTCCCAGAGAAGCTGTAACTTTTCAGCATGCAGTCGTACAGTCAGATAGATTTACATGCTTCCGTGACTCACTAACAAGGTCAGGAACAGAAGAGTGATAAAAGAGAGAGAGAGAGGGAGAGAGAGAGAGAGCGAGAGAGAGAGAGAGAGAGAGATACAGTGACAGAGAAAGACAGGAGAGCGAGAATGTGAGAGAGACAGAGAGAGGAGGGAGAGAGAGAGAGTGAGAGCGAGTGGGAGAGAGAGAGAGACAGACAGAGAGAAAGAGAGAGCGCGAGAGAGAGTGAGAAAGAAAGAGAGAGAGAGGGAGAGAGAGAGAGCTCTGTTCTCTCTCAGCCACATTTCTTTTTTAGCCCATAAACATGTATTTAGATTATAAAATAAAAAGAAAAAAGTACAGGAATGTACTGAGAGTATAAAGTAAAAAGTACAGGAATGTACTGAGAGTGTAAAATGAAAGTTTAGAAAACTGTATTTAATAAAGTGTTTGTAGATTGGATGAATTTACATCAAGATCGATAATAACTCATGCTTCAAATACACACACACACACACACACACACACACACACACACACACACACACACACACACACACACACACACAGCAGGCCAGATAGAGGTCAGAGTTCAGGGAAGTTTTAGGGCTTTGGCATGTAAATCTGAAGGCGCTGGAAACGCTACTTTTCTTCTCTCTTTCTCGTCCTCCTCTTTGTTTTTTCCATGCGTTGACCGCTTCCATGTCGCTACAGACATTAAAGGCGAGTTTATTATCGTGCCCCGTGGAAAGACAACACACTTTGAGTGGCTGAATTATGACGACAGTTGGAAATCCGCCGTCTCAAGCATGAGGCCAAACGGACTGTATTTCTTCCCTCTGTGAAAACATACATCACCCGGCGCTGAAGGGTGGACGCTCAGCAGGTAAAGCATTCAGGAGACACGGAGTCCTCACTTTAAGCAACACCGGGGTCCAGATCGCACCGATAAAGCAACTATTTAACCCCACCGTGAACCCCTGACTGAAAATATGACCCCGGAGTGGCAGCATCTCCAAAGAGGTCGGCGAACGAAGACGGCGAAGGAAAGAAAATATCACGTGAGTCGGACGAGCCAGAGAAAGCAAACATGCACTCAAGTTCATAAGCTTGTTATTTGGGTTTGCCTAAGATCTTATCGCCCAATCTGATTCGAAACACTTACACATTGTCAATATTGTCTCAGCGGAATCCCACCATTCCTGTTCTTGCGTCCGGATTTTAACACGAACAACTCCAGTGAAAGGCCGATCAGTGGACCTGCTCAGCTGCGCTTTGATCCAACGCCCAGCTTTGTTTCAGAACAACCTGATTGCACTAAAACAGCTTCAGACAGCTTGGGAACTTTCTTTTAATCAATAATTTTGACTTTCATTCACTAAAAATTTAAAGTATATACTCTAAATGGATTGAAACTTTACCCTAAGGCCTAACACACATTTGTAAAATCAATATTATTAAAATCTTATCATTAAATAATCTTATAAATGCTATAAAGCTTTTCCAAAATTATTATTATTTTTTTCTATCTGGACAAGAAATACTTCATAAATAAATTGTAAAAAGAAAGAAATGACAATAAAAATTTAAACAAAAGGTTTGTAATCAAAATCCTTTATACAGAGATGCCTATAGACAGAAAATTAAAGTTGCATAAGTGACATTTTGCTAAAAAAAGGGTAAAGATCCATGTTATGGAGTAAGCTAAATTAAAGTGGTCCAAGAGGAGACCCTTGTTGCACACCATAAATGACATTTCATCTAAAAAAATGTAAGCAATAAAGCAACCTGCTGGGACCAAAAACTGTTTCTAAATCCCGCAACTAAAGGAAAATGAAGACTAAACATCTATAAACTCTCCTTTCTTGGTGACACATAAATTAAGCAGAACTTCTTTTTTGACTCCTAACAAAACATTTGTGCCGTGTGTCTTAGCTAGCCCAGTTTCTCAGACATGGCATCAGTTTCTACTCATCATCGCTTAGCAGACAGACACGCCTGAAGATGAATTGATGCAAAAATCCTCCAGAACTGCTCACTTCAGTTGACATGAACATGTACTCATCCATTCATTCACTAAAATGAAAACAATAATTCTAAATGAATTAAAAGTTTATTCTAAAACCAAACACACCTTTATTCCAATCACATCGTTTTATAAGCTCTACAGAGCTTTTCCCAAAGCTTTTATTCAATTTATTCTATTTAGAAAAGAAGTACTTCATGAATAAGTTGAATAAATGACTAGAAAAGATTCTTCTTGTGTACTTTCTGCTCTGCTTAATGTCCACCAAGCGTCGTTTCTGAGCAGGATAGGCTGCCTTAAAGTGGACCAGCATCACCTTTTGTGTCACTTTTTAGTTGCTTCGTTCGTCGGCCTCTCACCAGGCCAGAAGCTTCTAAAGCATCTTTTCTAGTGGCTGTCAATCAAGCCTGCCCTGTGGGCTGTGAGTGAGTGGTGACTTTCCCAGGCTTGGGGTTGCGCTGGCATCCTGACGCTTCTTTCAGACAAACAGATCCCATTCCACTGTAAACACTCCCTACTCGTCCCCTCGCCCCCGCCTCCCTCCCATAACATGGCCATAATTCAAACAAAATGATTGCTGCTTTGATGGAGAGCACACTTTATGGGTTTCACGAGAGCTGAGCCCCTGCCGACATCTGTTTGATTTTATTCAGTTGAACTTGTATCTCGGCTGGAGATTTATCTGCCGTACTTTCCTCAGGCTGGAGAGAGAGAGAGAGAGAGAGAGAGAGAGATAGGAGAGAGAGATAGAGATGCAGGGGGTCGTGGAGAAGGGTGCAGGTACAGGGGACATGAGAGGGAACACTATGTCGGAGAGATGAGCCAACCTTAGAAAACCGAAGCGTTGAAAGCTGCGGAGGAAAGAGAGTCCTCTTTCAAACGTTTTGGCAAGATTTTAAAAAATTATTATTACTGAAGCCTTTCAAATGAATTGGTTTGAAATTCACTTCATGGATTTGAAGATTTCTCTTTGGAAAATGTAAAAATAAAAAATAGAAAAATGTAGTTATAGATGCAAATATACAAATATATATGGAAACATGATCCACTGTGGTAACTCCTAAACACAAGCAAAAGAAGATAGAGACAGAAAGACAGATGGACAGACAGACAGGCAGACAGGTAGGTAGGTAAATAGACAGACAGACAGACAGACAGACAGATAGATAGATAGATAGATAGATAGATAGATAGATAGATAGATAGATAGATAGATAGATAGATAGATGATAGATAGATAAACAGACAGACAGATGATAGATAGATAGATAGATAGATAGATAGATAGATAGATAGATAGATAGATGGATGGATAGGACGGACGGACGACAGACAGACAGACAGACATACAGACAGTCAGACAGACAGACAAACGGATGGATAGAAAGACAGATTGATGGGATAGATCCTTAGTACCTACTTTCAATTGCTGCGTATCTACTGTGTTATTTAGTATCTATTGTGAATAATCCACATCCAGTATGAATTGTTCACTATCTAGTATGAATGATTCTGTATCCACTACAAATTAGTCCATTTCTACTTTCCATTTTTCAGCTTCCATCAGGAATCATTCCATTTCCAATAAGAATGAATCAGTATCCACTATGAATTACAGAATCTATTGTGAATAATTCTGTTTCCACTACAAATGATTTAGTATCTACCGGAAATGATTCAGCATCCATTATGGATCGTTCCATATCGATTAAAAATAAGAATCAGTGGTTGCAAAGAGCTTCTTTTTATCCACTATGAATTACTCTGTATCCACTATGGAGTATTCAGTATCCACTATGATTCATTTAGTAAGTACCATAAATTGCTGCTTTACATTATTATTATATCCACTATGAATCTTTGAGTATCTACTAATGAGATTATGCCTGAAATGAAAAGGCAGCACACAAGTGATCCTACTTTCATAGATAGAAAACAACATCCCAACATCACAAATTCAAATTACAAATCTCTGAACTGTGACTAACCATCCTTAATAAATCTCAAAACAATTCCATTTGTCCCAGATGTTTGTGATTAACTGTGCTGTGAGCTGGTTATTTGGGCCTAGACTGAAGGTTAAAGCCGAGCCCCTTACAGGCCTACATCTCTCCCTCATCCAGGTGATTTGGGAACACCAATATTTTGAACCCAGCATAATATTTACATTCAGGGACATAAGCAGATGCTCTCATCCAGAATCACTTCTGTTTCCTGATAGCAGGGATTGTCTCCCTGGAGAGGCTTGGGGTCTTAATCAGGGACCCAGGTGGTGGAAGGTCTGCAACCTCTTGGATCGCAGATCATTTTTCTACCAAAAAGATGAACTAGGCCCACAGTCAACAGAAAAGATATGATATTATATTATAGTTTATTATAGTTTATTATATTATATTATATATTATATTATATTATATTATATTATATTATTCAAAAACGTTTTTCCAAATTCCTACCATGAAACAACCCCAGCCAAGCCAACGAAACCCAGTTAAAGCCCAGATCTGTGAATGAAGGGGGCTGGGAGTACTGTAGGCAATGTGCTGCTTATTTAGTCGGCTTCTGCGATTTTTAGGCAGGAACTTTAAGCCCTGGTCAGAGCTGAAAGATTCCCAGACTTTTAGGGGTCTATAACTCATCCGTCCAGCGCTGGAGACGCCTAGCATCCTTCCCAGCCTTTCAAAGGCCTGCTGGCGGAGACAGATACAGAGGTGTTTCAGATAAGGCCCGAGACGCATTAAGGGATTTGCCCTCTTAAAGTTACCAAGGATTGTTTTTTTGCTCTCCATCCAGTACCTGCCTTTTTTCTTTTACGGGCATACATTTTTCTCAGGGACTGGAGAGGAAAAAGGAAAAAGAAAGTCCAGAAGAGAGAGAGGGAAGCAGAACGCTAAGCACAGGGAGGTTTGTGGTCACTTCCCAGCTCATAAAGGCTCAAGAGAGGGACCATGGGACAAAACCAGCCTTTAAACTCGGCTGAGACTCCTGCGTCTGTGGTTTTAGAGCCTCCATCACATGCTGTTATCAACAAAACGGGGGAAAGAAGCGGAAAGCAGTAGCAGAAGACACAAGAAAGCTGAATATTGTCCATGTTTATGGATCACAGTGTGTTGAACGATGTTAGAAACCATGGAAGTCTATTAAAGAATAAAGAGGACAGAGCACATCTGCAATCAGGCGCACGAAAACAGATCTCTAAAGCCGAGAGATCTGCAAACCATTAGAGTTTTATCTCTTTTAGCTTCTCATCCCAAACCTTCGACCTTCCAGACCCACTTTAGACCCTTTCGACTTCTGTATAAATATGGATTTTGTCATTTCTGAAGGAGACATCTAGTAATCTAGGCTTGGAGATACAAAACCCATTTGAAACCCATTTTTTTATGCTAAAAAAATATATATATAAACGTAACTTCTGCTCTCAGTTGATTCACGACTATTAAAATCTTAGAAATACAAATAAACCTAGAAGTATATATTTTTCTAAGGTGGCATAAGTAAAAGAATAAATATAAAAATATATCTAAAAATAAAAAGTATATTTAAAAACTACTAATATAAAAAGAATATGTTTCATCTTCAGCTGATATACAAATAATAAGGATTTAAAAAAGGTTTACTGCTTATTGGAAATATAAAGCTTAAAACATCAGATTTACACATTGTTCCTAATAATGTACTAGTTATAGAGTGAACACTTACATATTCTCAATATTTGAAAGGAACAAGTACAAAGGAAATGAAAAAGAATGTACGTATTTATCCCACATCCACCGTAGCACACTACAGAACGTGTTGGGGACACTCTGAGGTCCATTGCTTCTTAAAAATGAGACTTTATGAGACTCGCAGGATCCACAGGGTCGTCCTGACAGACTGTAATTCACCACAGGAAGCACAGGGGGCGATATGGACACTGAGGCACTCTGGTGTGCAGACGTTGGCTCATTGGGGTGGTCTCTTATTACATCCTCACATAAACATTCGACTTTTTACACACATCTGCCCACAGAAACACACACACACACACACACACACACACACACACACACACACACACACACACACTGTGCTGTTTGTAAGCTTTTTGCATCTCAACAGCAGGAAGCCACTTCCCAGAGGGAAACAAGATGAAAAAAGTTTATTTCTCAATTAAACTTAAATTAAAGCAGGAATCCAGGCTTTTTGGATTTAGCGGGAAGCAAAAAGTAGAGCGGAATAAAAACGAGAAGCATTTGTGGATTTTTTGTCATTTATTTATTGATGTATTTCTTTTTTTAGTTGCTTTATTTGTTTCGTCATGTATTTATTTACTATAAAACAATAAAATAAAAATCAGTTCATTAAAAAAAAGTGGATATCCAAAATCGGGAAGGTTTATTGAACTTTAGTGGAACAATAGTGCAAGTTTTTATTTAGTGCTGAACAGAACCAGGTTCTTTAAAGAACCCTCCACCGCAGTTTCTCCAAGAACCATTCCTGCACTGATTCAGCTGGTTCAGCTGTTCTTATGGAACGCTTGCAGACACTGAAGAACCCTCAAGCACCTTTTAGGTGGATAACATTAATATGATTTAGGTTTAAGTCTGTTTATTTGTAGCCTTTTTTATGTCACAGATCAAAGCAAACGTCTAAATAGTAACAGTTATGTTCCTGGTTTTTAAAGATTAAATCACTGCTTTTAGTGTTTCTCTGCTGTGAGAACAGTTTCCTGCTCTCTGTAGAGAAAATAAAGTCCTGCTTTATTATAAACCTACAGTTTATTGTGCTTTTAATGTGAATTAAAATATTTAGTCTGTGCGGTTTTGTGTGGTTTTGTTTTTGGAGCTGCTGTGACGTTCCGGGGTCGTCCTGAAGGAGCAGAGCTTCTACAGAAAGTTCACATCACAGTTTAATCTCTGAGCCACTGAATCCAGTTCAGCTCTTAAAAACCGAATTCATGAAACAGCAGGTCCATCAGTTTCAGTCTGCCGTTCATTGTGCCCGCTAATTCATCAACGGAGAAAAGCCTGCGGCATTTTTCATTCATTTTATCTCTTTAATAAAGTCACACATTGTTTCTTAAGGACTTTTAACAAACATTTTTCATGACATTTTTCATTAAAAAGGACTTTTAATGTAAAACTACAGTTTAAGAGGGAAAATTACTGATTAGGATTCATTTCTCTGATATCAATGAAGCAAAAAGCTGGGTCGGACTGATCGCTGAGCTGCATTCTGATTGGATGGTTGATAGAATCAAGTTTGAATGTGGACTGATGCAACAATAATAAGAGTATCCTTAACGTTCCAGACTCTATCCTTAAAATAAAATCCCACTTTTGATGTGAAATGCCTGATAATAGAGACTCAAACCGATTTCATTGCAAAATAAGTCCCAATCACTTTTCTTGTGTCCCGCCACCATGAACGTGTGGTTCAGCTTTCCAAACTAAGACAACATCTCGCAGATCAGACAGCGCCTCCACCACCAGTTCATGTCTTATAATGCTCAGACGTCGGATCTGTTCACACACTGGCAGGATGTTCTGAATCACATCAGACTCCACCTAGAACCACTGTGTCTATGTTTTTAAATAATTCTAATTGGGTGTAGGATTTTAATGTAAGCTTCTTATGTTAACATGCATCTTCTTCCTCTCTTTCTCTGTCTCTCTCTCCCTCTCTCTCTCTCTCTGGAGTGGCTTAGGGGTGTTGAGGAGCTCTGTCCAGCTTGCACAGATTAGCTGACCGATTGGAGAGAAGACTTCTGAGCATTAAGGAGGATTAAAGTTGGGCTGGTTGTATACTCTCCACACACACTGCAAAGTTTATAATTGTTGCAGATTCCTTACCTAACTACTGTGTGTGTGTGTGTGTGTGTGTGTGTGTGTGTGTGTGTGTGTGTGTGTGTGTTGTAATGCACATGGGCGTGCATGACAATTTAAGGGTGTAGCGTCTGAGCGTCCGCATTAATCCATTAATCCAAAATTAGTATAAAAGATCAGTCCCAGCCAGTGAGGCGTAAAAGAGCGGCAGGGCTTCAGTGTCTTTTGGTGTGTGTGTGTGTGTGTGTGTGTGTGTGTGTGTGTGTGTTTAGTTTGACCTACAGGAGCTAAGGCATACAACCTTTCTTGACTATAGACCCATTTAAATGGAAATAATTCATTTTTTTTAAGTGAGTTTTATGTTAAAGTGACTAAAGAAATGTATTTATGAATTTGTGCTACAGATAT
>CM029376.1:2136738-2171738 GCA_017165825.1 Hepsetus odoe
TTCACCAGAACGTCTCAGTACAGTGTCATATTCTGGAAGGTGCTTGGCCTTATTCTGGTGTATCCCATGGAGGAAACTGGGAAAATGTCATTTTAAACTCTCTCCACAATCCTAACGTAACACACCTGATGGAGCTGACGAAGCTGTAGGAGCTTCTGAATCAGGTGGATCTGATTAAAGCGGCAATAAAACTTGCCCGAGAAGAAAAACCCAGTGTTTAGGAACAAAGCCGTCTGTTTTGGGTCGACGAACGCATTACTGCCCGTTATCATCTTTAAAAATGGGGTTTCCTTGATTATTTACACACTTAGCACTTATCTTCTGGCTGGAAGCCTGGATGGACCACGGGTGATAACTTTTAACCAGTGTGTACCGTCCTCGTCCTATATCTCTGTGGTTTAAGGCTCATGACCTTGTCCAAAGACTCTCCTTTATAAGCTTTTACAATATCTAATAAACCTGTCCTGTAATGGTTTTATGAAGCCGTCCCTGCAGTAATACTCATGTCATGCTGTTTGCATCAAACTACCTTGGCGTTACCGTTTAATGTGTTCCATCCTGGAGTAACCCAGGCATGGCTGCACTAAAACACAGCAGAACATCTGCAGCACTGGCAGAAGCTCCCACTGTTGGAGATACAGATCTTCATGTAGAGTCAGGTGATGGACTGGTGTTCAGGGACTAGTCACCAGGATCAGAAGGTCACGGGTTTGAGTCCTGGACCAGTAGGGTGCCCTGAGGTTCCCTTGAGCAAGGTACCATCCCCATCACTGCTTCCCAGTAGTGAAACCCATCTGGCCCGGCTGCAAAGCTGAAATGCAGGGAATATTAATTGCAGCACCTTTCAAACACCTGAACGCAGGAAGCGAAATCATTTCAGACACTTTTTGTATTTTCTTCAGTTTACTTTCAGATAATGCTTTTTGTTTATTCTAGCTTATAAATATACATGTTATACATGAAGACAAAAGCATGCTCTCAGAATTGAGGTAAAGAAAGAGATACATAGAAGAAAATATGAAAATACAAGGTAATAAAAACGACTCAAAACTAACTAAAACTAGAAGATCCAGTAAAAGTGTGTTTTTAGGTGTTTGTATATATATATATATATATATATATACACAAAGAGATTTGTACAAATTGTAAGGGTACGCTGCTCCACATCTCTGGTGCACATACCAAAACCCTGCTTTTTAAAGATTTCTTGTGTTATAATTGAAAAAAAAACGATTAAAACCAGACTTAAAACTTATTTTTAATGTAATGTAAATGTTTTTTTTTTGGTAAAAACTGAATACAAAAGGTAAAAATGTACTTTATCTCAGTTCACCACTTAATGAGACCAAATGTGACACATCAGAAATGCTTTCGTTGTTCTTGATTATGTTCATCTGTTTTCTGAGAAGAAAAAACTGTTCAGAATTAAAATTAGAACAATTATCAAAGTGAAGGTCGAGGCCGAGCTCAGCCTGCGGTGGATCTGCGGTGTTTTTCATTTTTAAAGTGATCATTTTTCATCCAATTCAAACCATAATACAACCTACTCACAAACACAGATCTGGTACCGTTTGAGAACGTAGGATCTGCACTGTTCTCCCAGTTTCTCCCCTCGCTTCCACGAGCCATGAGTGAGAAACAGGGGAACGATACGAGGGAGGAGACGTTGGACTATGCGTGCGATTGGGACTGTAATTAGCCACACAATCTCCAGCAGACCTACTGGTTTGAATCTGCTCAGTCTGCGGATCAGAGCGACCCTAATGAAACACATTTTACACGGAGGAGAGGAAAAAACAGAGCGCTAGTAAAACGAGAGGAGAAAAAAGGTTTAAGAGGCTCCAGAAGGAAAGCTGAGAAACCAGCGGCTGGCACGGGTTCTGCCCAGAGCTGTGATGTGTGAGGCACTTAGATTTTCCTACTGCACGATGATGAGGCTTTTTCTGAGCTACTGTGTGCCATAAGACACACACACACACACACACACACACACACACACACGCTGAGCCCTTTTTTAAAGAAAGTGGCCCAAAAAAAAGAATTTTTTCAAGAAAACACATAAACAGAAAAACACTTCACACTTTGCCCGTAAATTATAAATGTTTCTAACCCTAGAAGCCACTCAGATGCCTCCACACCTCGTCCAGCTCTTCATTAAGGTGGAGCAGCTCTTCATTAAGGTGGAGCAGCTCTTCATTAAGGTGGGGCAGCACTTCATTAAGGTGGAGACATGTGGGTGTGGTTTAGGACGCAGCAGCGCTCACTGTCAGTTTAGAAAAGATTTTTTTAAGGAAAAAAATGGGTGGCTGTTGACTATTGTTAGCAACATAACCCTCAAACCTCCAGCTCTAAACCAGAGTTTAAAATATTTCTTGGCATCGGATCCCTAAAGAGCACGATTCCGCAAGAGCGTCCCCTGGTGGCCGCCTCCAGCCCGGCTTTAATGCTTCACACTTTGGTAAAACTACAAATCAACACGTTATAACTGCCGGGTTTCTCTGTTCCTTGTGTGTGCTTTACATGTCCATGTGTCTTTGTTAGTTTTTGTCCTTGCCCCACCCTTGTCCTGCCCCTTCGCACCTCCTGTTCATGCGTCCTGTTCATGTCTCCGCCCTGCCCCAGATTTAGTCTTGGCTGGTTGTTGTCTCTCTCTTTATCATACATCTTGTCGTCATTGTGATTGTTCTTGTTGTGGTTCTTGTCTTCTCTTGGCTGCTCCCATTAGGTGTCTCCACAGCCCATCATCTTTCTCCATTTCTTCCTTTTTCACACCGTCCCCCTGCATGTCCTCTCTCACCACATCCATAAACCTCCTCTTTGTCCTTCCTCTTCTCCTCTTTCCTGGCAGCTCCTTCTTCAACATCCTCCTCCTGATATTCTCCTCGTCTCTCCTCTGGACACGTCCAAACCATTACAGTCTCACTTCTCTCACTTTGTCACCAAACCGTCCAACCTGAGTGTCCCTCTTAAATACTTGTTCCTATTCCTGTCCATCCTCTTCTGTCCCGACACAAATCTCAGCATCTTTAACTCTGACACCTCCAACTCTGTAGTCTTTTCAACACCCATATAACATAGCTGGTCTCACTCTTGTCTTCAACCTGTATAGCATAGCTGGTCTCACTACCATCTCCAGCCCTTATAACATAGCAGGTCTCACTCTTGTCTCCAACTTGTATAGCATAGCTGGTCTCACTACCGTCTCCAGCCCTCATAACATAGCTGGTCTCACTACCGTCTCCAACACATATAACAGAGCTGGTCTCACTACTGTCTCCAGCCCTTATAACATAGCTGGTCTCTCTATCGTCTCCAACCTGTATAGCATAGCTGATCTCACTACCGTCTCCAACCCATATAACAGAGCTGGTATCACTACTGTCTCCAGCCCATATAACACAGTTGGTCTCTATATCGTCTCCAACCCATATAACATAGCTGGTCTCACTACCGCCTCCAACCCATATGAAAGAGCTGGTCTCACTACCTCCCTGTTAACCTTACCTTTCACACTTACTGGTCCCCGTCTGTCACAGATCACTCCTGTCACTCTTCACACCCCGAGGATTTAAACTCCTCCCCCTTCAGCTCCTCTACTCCCTCCCTCCTCACCACTCACTCACTTATTCATGCTTAATAATAATTTGTGGATTTGGAAAATGTTTTTCTGTGGGTATGAGCTAAAGTGAGTTCTAACATTGTATCTAAAGAACACAAAATACATTTTCAGTTTCTTTTAAATGTATCGAGAGATTGTTATGGTTGTAAGCAGGGCCGTTATCTGCACATTATCTGCAACACCAGTCTAGAAACGTGGAGAGAGAGAAAACTGAGAGGCACAATCAATCACAGAAACACTAAAAAAACAAAAGTGTGTTTTAATTGGGGATTTTCTGGCTTTGAATCGTCAGGGTTCTGTATGTTTCCTGATAAAATATCTTATTTCTGAATTTTACTCAATCAAATCAGGCCAGATCTGATGTTTTCATGGTAGCGGCCAATGTGGGTCACATGACTCATTGTTTGTCAACTAGAGCGCGGTTGGTGGTAAACATTTGTTTGTGCTTTTTAGCGCAGACCTTATTTCAAAAGGAAAATGTGTGTTGCAGTTTATGCCAATGAGAAACACATTTTAGCACTCAATTCCCATCAAAACGTCGAACACACCCATCTCCCAGAACGACTGACACTGTGCATACATTCTAGGCCAAGCAGAAGAATGAAATATTTTTTTTAAAAACTCACTTCTCCATCTTTCTCCATCTGTCTAACTCCAGAGGCAGATCTCAGGCTCCATAATGGGAACACTGTCTACCAGAGAATGAATAATCTGGTCCTCAAGATCCATCTCTGTAACAAGATCAAATCTGACTAACCAACCTTCATGGTTTTACTCAAGGGCCAAATACGCTGGAGAAACTTGGAAAGCATCTTCATGATCCCTGCGTTGAATCCTGAAGAATCCTTTACCATGACCATATCAGTAGCAAAGAGGGTTTAGAACATCATCAACTCCTGCCCTGCCAAGTCCTCCACATGGAGAACCATCAGAACCCAAGGACAGCGATGAAATGGGTCAATGGTGCCAAACTACCATGAGGACATACATGGAACATCCACATTTATTCGTTTAGCAGACGCTTTCATCCAAGCAATTGAGCTAGAGTGCAGTAAGAGCTTAACATGAACATTAAACACCACGGAAAATGAAACGAAATGAAATCAAGTTAAAAAGCATTAACATTTATAAAAAGTGCAGCGTATTGGCTGAGCAGGACGAGTGCTGATGAAGACGTGGTCACTGTGTTTGGTGTGTTCAGAGGAGAAGTCAGAGGGGACGGCCCTGTTCTGAAAGCATTCAGGAGCTCGTTTCATCATCGGAGAACCGATAAAGAGAACGTTCTGGAATGATATGGCCTAGTGTGAAGGGATGGTGATCCCAGACGACGTTCCTCAGTAGAGTGTAATGATGGAGCTTTAATTGCTGAGAGCAGATCCTGAAGCAGGAGAAGAGAACATTGATGCAAGGCCTGGAGGTGCTTGACATCACATGAGATGAAGCTGAGATCTTCATCAAAGACCAAAATCATTGGAAGAAATTATGCATTACTATTTTTACTATTTTTAATATTTATTAGTATATATGTTCCTATTTACTACTATTTTCTTTTACAATTTCTAACCATATTTTTCTATTTAGAACTAAAACTGCTATAAATTTATATATTTATTGTCATATCTTACTATTTTGCACATTTTACAGTGGTATTAAAGATCAGACTCATATTCAGATCAAGCCACTTATAATGAACAAATAATGCATAATCTGCATGGGTGGGTCCAAGTGCAACTTTTACTATTACTGTGATGAATGCAAGAATAGCAAGATAGTAAAAAAAGATGTAAATAGTACAAATAAGGAATAAACATAGTAAGAAAAAGCAGAATTAGAATTTAGAAATCCAGCTGATCCAGCAGAATCAGAGAACCAGGATGGAATTTAGGAAAACAATTCTTTTATTCTTATAAATACAGTATATGTTGTTTAGGATGTTCTCTGCATGTCTTTGTCCTCCAGGTGATCAGGTTCCCTCCCACACTAGAACTAGAACTAGAACCAGCAGAAGATGGTGTGACTAAGCACCCGAGTCCAGTACTTAGGGGCAGCGGGGCAGCAGTGGCCTAGTGGTAACAGGAAGATTGTGGGTTCAAACCCCTTACCAGTAGGTTGCCCTGAGGAACCCTTGAGCAAGGTACCGTTCCCGTCACTGCTCCCCGGGCGCTTTCATAGCTGCCCCCTTTTGCACGGTGTGTTTTTGTGTGTGGGTTAAATGCAGAGATCCAGTTTCATTGTGGTTCCCTGTGCGCTGTGCTGTGTTCTCACAATGACAAGAATAGTCACTTTCAGATGTGCAGAGATTCGGGAAACCGCGTCAGATTTCTTTTCACAGAAACGAAAGAACGAGGACGAGGCAGTTCGGAGAAATGAGCAGGTGAGTTTGACGTATTTTCTGCCATATAATCTTTTTCTGTGGATGCCAGAAAACACTCAAACAACCAGGCGCCAATAATCCTGCACGAGTTCCATGCGTGTAGATGTTCTCAAAGCACGGCGTCCACTTATTTAACCGTATTTCATTACCTCATGGCTTAGTTAGCCGCGCTAAGCTCCAGAAGGCTGATGGCAAGGCCAGTCGCTTTAATAGCTGTCAACACACCACACGGTGCGACTGGCCCAGTGGTGAAAAGCAATGTCATTGGCGAGACCACCAACCCTCGTGGCAAAAAGACCAACAAAACCTGCCCTCGCTGTAACAGCGAACAAATTCAATATCGAGCTCCATGTTTGAGTTTGGTGCTTCTCGTATTTTTTTCTTAATTCAATTTTCTAAATTAATAAAAAGGTGGTGACATTTCCAAATGTGTCCTATAAGAGTGAATGAGGAGTAATATGTCATTTCTGTTTTTTGAAAGAGATCCTTCAGTGTAGAGGGGTTTAAAATTAAATTAGGATTCTCTCGAAGTCACATTTGCCACCGATGACATTTAACCAGACCCCTGCCAACTGATGGTTGACAAGCTTTTCATTAAACACTGCCATGCTCCCTCCTTACATATTAAAAACATCTTTTTTCAGCAGGAGAAAGCAGAGGAAGCTCCCTCAAAATTTCCTCTGACTACCTGCGGCCAAAACTACCTGGAACAAAATCAAAGCAATTAAATGAAAGTGACTATTCTTGTCATTGCGAGGTCACGGCACAGCAGACAGTGAACCACAACGAAATTGGACCTCTGGGTTTAACCCATGCACCGTGCAGCAGTGGGCAGCTATTGAAAGCGCCCAGGGAGCAGTGACGGGGACGGTACCTTGCTCAAGGGTACCTCAGGGCAACCTATTGGGAAGGGGTTCGAACCCCCGATCCTCCGATCATGCGGTCATGCGGTCAGTCGATGGTATTATTTTTCACAATTTCTGTCCGAAGTGGTCCTTCTGGAAACAACCGCGGGTCAGAACAGTGTACAGTGTGTGCGAATGGAACCGAAGGTCTGAACGTCCCTCTGACGTTCTGAGACGTTGTTTTAGTTTGGAGAAGATTCTGGACTAAAACCGAACCCGTTCGTGGTGGAGGGACACAAAGAAAAGAGGTTTAGTTCAGATGGACTATTTTACCATCGTCACCGTCCCACACAGACACTCACTTCACTGAGGGACGGAAAATGTACAGTTTTGGGACGTCTGTTTCCGTTCACCACCACTGGGAAGAAACATGGATGACTGTGTTTACATCTCAGTTCATGGTTAATGAGGAATTTTGCAAAATGGGTAAAAAAAAAAAAAAAAGATCTGCGCATGTGGTTTATGAATGAATGCATTTCCAAAAAGGAGATGTTTCATCAAACTTAAAGAATCATGAATCACTGAACGAGTCAACTGAAGAAAAACAGACCTACCTAGTCTTCTATGTGTGGAGCTTTATGTGTGTTTTGTAGAACCTGCCATATCACACACACACACACGCACGCACACACACACACACACACAAAAACACACACATACACCTTTGCCTGGCAGAATCACTGGTTTAATTTTGCTTGAGAGCAGATTTGGGTGAAGATCAGTGACACTAAACCCTCTGCACACACTCTCCTTCATGCCCTTTCACACAAACACACACACACACACACACACATACTCATTGCTGTACCCCACACACACCCAATGTAACCTAGGGATCAGTGATTTACAGCCATTTCTAAGGTTCTACTACACTTGTTTCCATGGTTACGCTACACCCATTGCCATGGTTACGCCTCATCCATTTGTAGTGTAATGCTTCACTTTATTAGGTTGTTATGCCACAATCATTTCCAAGGCTGAGCCAGTTTTGTTTCAGTGATTAAACTACACCCATTCCCATGTATATGATACTATCCATTAATGTGTTTCCATGTTAATGCCACACCTGTTACCATGGTTACATCACCATCCTTTCTACTGTCATCCTGTGCCAGTTTCCATGGTTGCACACATATCTATATCCATGTTTATGTTATAATTGCGGTTAAATTGTACTTTTTTGTAGATACAGAATGTTGCATTTGTTTTCATATAACTACAGCAATTTCTACTGATACATTTGACCCGTTTCCATGGTCACAAAACACCCATTGTCATGACTACACTATACCCAGTTCTATTGCTATACTGTTGCTATATGCATGTCTACATCAGACTCACTTCCATCGTTAAACCACATCCCTTGTTGACTGTTATGCAACTGTTTCCATGGAAACACTATTTCTATTTCCATTGTTTCACTATACCCACTTCCACAGTTACAACAAACCAACTTACATGGTTATGATACACTAATTTCCATGGTTACGCTATACCAATTTCCACTGCTATACTCAGAGCAAGAAGCTCTAATGTCCCCCAGAAACCAAAACTACACCCTTGACTCTGGACAGGAAGTGACCACTGACTGACAGCCCAACCCACCAGTCCCGGGAAGTTCTCCAGGCGGCGAGTCTTTCTCTCCCTCCGTCCACGTAGAAAAAAAGGAGGGAGAAAAAAGAGAGGGAGAGGGAAAATCTTGCTGAAACAAGAGCCAAGGCCCACCTGTCTGTGGGCTGATGGTGGGGGTGGGGGGGTGGGGGCTGAAATAAAGTCCATATGAAAGCTCTGTGATCACAACCTTCCCATTCACAACCCAGCTGTCTCTCCACGGCCCTGCTGTTAAAACCCACAGAAATGACTCCCAGTGTGGACTAATTTAAACCCTCATGGTCTGAACCCTGATTTCCAAAAGCAGAGGTTTGCATTTAATTATTCTTTGACCTTCTAAAGGCCCGTAGATAGAAAATGGCCCCAAAATTTGACCAGTTTATAAGCTCTATGAGCTGAAATACAACCTCATCCCCCTTTTCAGAGCAGGCAAAAATGATCGCACATCCTTCTGGATCGTTTCTGCTTGTCATCTTGTAATATCGAGGAGGTTTTTGTCGCTGTCCACGCGACAACCTGTGCGTAAGCCGTTCTCATCGAATTAGAGGAACTCTCAAGCCTGTGAAAACAATGTTAAGTGACTTTCAGCCAGCTGAACAAAACGTGAAGGTTAAACACACAAAGACGCAGGCGAGCGCGTACGACTTACACACATTCCCCAACAGCAACACTCACTTGAACTCAAATTTCCCAGCTCTGACCGTACGGGCCAAAGAGAAGGGTATCTTATTTTTAGATCCAGATTGAAACAAGCACCATGCACTTTAGACACACATATGCTCCTAAAATAGTCGAGGCCCATCCATTTATCCAATCAAAAGGATTTGAAGGCCTAAATAAAAATGAGAGATGTTTACTCATGTGCATTTCTCTCTCCTGCGAGAGGAAAACAGGCGCTAAGCCCCAATCAGGCTTAAAAAAGGCACATCGTTAGTATGCCAAGGCTGGGAATAGCAGGCCGGGGTGGAAGAAGCCTCCAGAGATTGGGTCCAACTTTGATCTAATTATAAGCTGGCCTTCATGCAGAAAAAATGATTAGCACTTTGGTGCTGTAATGTAATTAGTAAAGTGGACATGTGTCAGTATCTGCCAGCAGGGTCTTGGGTGACTGTCGGAGCGAATGGAAAATCTACCCCGTTGGAAATGTGTGGGAACGGAGTGAAGGATTCATTTTCAGCCACCGACATGTAAAGTCACGTGACAGGAGTGACAAAACGGCTTGTTTAAGGCTTGCATTCGTAAGTCTGAAGAACACGGATACATGACATATATAGATGACATAAACCCACAGAAGCATTTATTCCAGCTGTCATAGCATTTTCAGAACAATGACATCAAAGCTGACGATAACTGAGCCTCCATACGTGTGTCTTCAAGTCAGTCGTCATCGTTTAGTTCAATGTCGTCAGGTCGAATAAACAGAAATGAATCATTTCTGCCTGTTTTCTAAAATAACCTGCTACAATGATCAAACCGAATCACTAAATTCCACTTTTTACCCAAAAATCTAAGATAGTAAAATATACGTCTCATGTGCATGCTGTACATTTTATTACTTTACTTCAATTATTTCTAATATATTTCTAATTTTTCATTTAGGGTTTATTTAATAAATGTGATATATTTAAACTATATCGATTATTTCAATATTAGATTTATTACTCTATTTTTATGTGATTTGATTTGATTTGATTATTTTTCCCCATCCTGTGCATCATCCTGACTATTTCAGCCACAGTCGGGTCAGGTTACATTTCGCCATCCTCCTGAGTGGAAATTCTCCGGGGCGGCATTTTATTTTCCATCCGGTTTGGAGGGGATTACCTGAGCTTTGGACGCTCACTCAGCCGTTGCCCACTGTCCCCTAGCTGCCTGTGCGGAGACGTCTTGCGGCCAGGGCGTAAAGTACCCGTCATTTAGCTGCTAAATGTTCCCCCTCCCTCCGCTACTGCCAGCGCCTCGTTCTTTAACTCTCTCTGCCTTTTCCTCCAGCCCGAGATCCAACGTGTTAATAAGGGAAAATTCGGAATAATTCAAGCCAGTTGTTTGGCTCCCATAACCAGCCATTAGACTTCTCTCCACACCCTAATGAAAGTGTTCATTACTGCAAAAAAAAGGAGAGAGAGAGAGAGAGAGAGAAGATGCCTTGCATTCCACCCAAACTGCTGCCAAGCGCCTGACGGAGCAGTATCTCCATGATGGTGACATTATTATTTTTTGGCGCTGAACGACTGGAGGGGGTTTTATGGAGGCTGTCGTCCTCTCCTCTCTCACACTGTCATAATTCATCGTTTTCCAGACCAGCTCCATCCAGCCAGCAGCTCAGCGCGTCGGCCCAGATTTCCACCAAATCAGACCGCAACAAAACGGTTCTCAAGGCCGGGGTTCTCACAGAACCAATCAGCCAACCTCCTGGTGATGAAAAGTGATCAAGCAGGGATTTTGATTTCTTAATCAAGGACTGTTTCCAGCGCCTGCATTCCCACTCCTTCTGAAAAGGCTTTTGCTGATGCAGATACAACAGAACCGCTCGGGGCAAACATGCTTTTTTAACTTGTAATATGATAGTGTTAACACACTATCTGCTTATTCCTCATTTTTCTTTTTTTTTGATGTGGTGTCATTACCCCAGAGTAAAAATTTCTGCTGCTATAAAAACGAGGCCGAAAGCTCGCGGCATGCGCTCTCTTCTCGTCTCTCTCGCTCTTTTCCTATTTACTGCTGGTCCAAAGGGCACGTCTGACAGCTCGTGTTGCCCCACAGACAGAGAGCGAAGAGCTCATAAAATCAAACCCCAAAGACCCCCCCATCGCCCACCTGTTGCTGCTCGACTGGGTGCGACAGCGAGGCTATTTAAGACCCACCTGCGATGGATTGGTCTGGAATATGGAAACTCCATCAGAGCCGAAAAAAAACAACGGACCTAATCTACACCCTTGTGGAACCCTCCAACCTAGAAGCCCTGTAGATAATATTAACATTATTCCTAAACCTGCTACTCAGTGACCACTCTCATCTCTCGAACGCTTGGACCTAGCAATGCAGGGTTTACTTGTGCCGATTTTCTTAAATAGTGACTTTTATAAGAAACTACATTTAAGAAACGGTGGCTTTAAACTTCACAACAGACAGACATCACACCTTAAAACTACTGTAACATTTCAGGTTTCTTTGATCTGGAAATAAATATAATTCAATTGATTGTAATTTGAGTAAAAAGAGTAAACAAGCAACATTAGCCTCTTGAACAATATATGTCAACAATGTAACCACTGGTGATGTATTAACTGTAAAAAGGAGCTTATTACACATGTTATTACATAACCTGTCCCACTGTGTTCCATCTGTAGATACACTGTTATTACATTGTGTTATAAACAGGTATTACTGACAATAATAAGACAGATGTTAAGTTACATACTTTAACGTGTCCAACATTATATAAAGTGTCCCTAATATGTGTGTAGTTACACATGAACAGCATCCTTATTATTGTCATTAATAAGTGTTTATAACACAATGTAACAGCAGTGTAACTACTGATGATTCACTTTAACACTGAGACAGATTATGTAATTATATGGATTAAGGTCAGTTTTTTTACAGTAAATACATCACCTGTGGTTACTGTTTAATAGATAGTAATTAGAGCAGTGATTATAGACATTAAGAATGATGTTAACGTGTAACTACACACTTATAAGAAGATTATTATAATGTGGGATCAAGCGAACAAATTGGACACAAATGAGAAATCAGAGTAAAGTGAATGGAATCCTCTCTCCATCCTATTTGCTCTTCCTTTCTACAAGTCGTCTGTTGTTGTTTGACACTCACGTCATCCTGGAGTGTCCATTTTTTTTATTGCTTATTTGGTCCCACATTATATTGTATAATAAATGTGTAATAACAGATTAATAACCACCTGTATTAACTTTCTATTTCTCACTGTAATAGTGAATCCATCAGTAGTTACACTGCTGCTACATTGTGTTATAAACACTTATTAAAGACAATAATAAGGATGCTGTTAATGTGACATATTAGGGACACGTGTGTAATTACATAATCGGTCCGATTGTAATCCATTTGTAACGGTAAATCCATCAGTAGTTACATTGTTATTGCATTGTTGTTACAGACAGTCATTACAGAAAATAAGAGGCTATTAACGTGTAACTACACTGTTATTACGGGCACTTATTACAATGTAGGACCAAACAAGCAAACAAATTGGACGTCCCAGGATGACTTTATTGAAAAAAAACAGAGGAGAACGACCTGTTTGTAATCAGAGCAAAGCGAATGGAATCCTCTTTTTCGTCCTCTTTGCTCATCCCTTTGCGAAGTAGTCTGTTTGTTTGACAGTGATTGGTTTTTATGGAGCTCTGCTGAAACTCGAACCCTGCCGTCTGCAGCCCCCAGCTGATGAGTCATCGCCCAGGATGGGGGGGGCTGGTGTCGGTGGACTCGGGGGGGTTGCGGTCGCTCCTAGCAAACTTGGACAGCACTTGACTCCACGTACCGTCGCTGACATGAGCGTCCGCTGTCGAAACAATGGAAGGATTATAGCAGAGGGGTTCTATTTAAAGACCAAAGTAGTGGAGATACACTGGGGTTCACTCATTCACTGTGGGACAACCATCATCATCATCATCATCATCATCATCATCATCATCATCTCCATCTGCCAGGGATACTGCCAGGGCACTAAACAAAACTAACATTTACTCAGTGTGTGTGTGTGTGTGTGTGTGTGTGTGTGTGTGTGTGCTTCCCTGTTCACTCTCCTGCCTACATTTTTGTGTTGGAGATGAGGCCCGAAATCTGAGATGCACATAAATTAATAGCGAAGATATTCTGGCAAATATTCAAACGAAAGGCCGTCTTATTTATTGCGACGGAGAGATTGACCCATTAGAGGAGCCATAATTCCAGGCTGTCATGGCATTGGCATGTTTTTAATGGCGGAGGGACTACCTCTCTCCCAGGATCATGACAAGTATTGATGGCGGGATGAAACCTCGCCCGAACAACAAGCAAATAGGAGACACTTGTGCTGCATTGTTCCAAGGCTTGCTGTGCCACTTATTTTTAGCCAGTTATCGTGGCTCTTCCACAGGTCCTCATAAGGCAAGTCCGACGCCATCATCGTTCATGTTTTTAGGTGCCTCCACTGTGGGGTTCACTTTTTCCGTTCTCAGAAAAAGACAGAGGAACTTGGGTTCTTGCCCACAGGAGGACCATTTTTGGATCAGAACCATGTATCTAAATGAGAAAAGGGGCTTTTTTAAAGATTGAAGATTTTCGAAAGAACCTCTGAATTGGAAAAGAACCCTTATATTCTGTGAAGGTTCTTAATACTCTTTTAATCAGATTTGCAAAAACATAGTTTAGGGAACTAACAGGGATTTGGCCAAAGTACTCATTGAGGCACCTATGCTTATTTTTAAGCAGTAGAAGTAATTTGTGGTCAACTCCTAATTGCAGTTCATCAAAAACAGATTCAAATGTTGTAGCAGAGCATTCAGAAACCATGCATTTGGGGTTGAACCCACTAAAATGTTTGCAGAGTGTAAAGTAAAAGCAAATGTGACAGTTTAATTATCAGTAATACATGCTGGGCTGCAGAAACTCTTCACATGTTGAAATTGGGACATTTTTTCCAGAAACATGGTAAAAATGAAGCCTTATTGACAAAATCTTCCAATTCAGATTCATATGATGATGATTTAACCATTAAAGGGCCTCCAGCACAGATCTTGACCGCAAAAAACAGAACTGGTGAATCTCTGTAGTTACAAAAAACAACTCCTTATATGGAAGTTACGCTGTGTTCGAAGCAGTTTGATTGCTTTTTGTTGGTTAATCCACACAGTGATCTACGTCTGAACCTTCAAGCAGAACAAAGTCTAACTTAAGACATGAAGCAGTGAAGAACCTGGTGCAGATGATTCCAGATGATCAAGTGATTCGTTTACTGCTGATGCTGAACGCTGAGTGGAACCTCTTTATCTAGAACCTTGTTTAATATGTCAAAGATAAGACAGTCTTCCTGGCATGACTATTAAATGTGTCATCATCAAACATTTTCTCCATAAAGCAAATTGCTATTGCCCTCCTAAATCAACAAATCAGTGCAAAAACGATTGAACGACTCCAAAAATTGAAAAATCTCATTTAAAGATTGCAGTGCAATCCGTCTATTTCTAATGTTAGATTTATATTAATAATCTCTTTTATTTTAAATTCATCAGGATGGCCAAGTTCTTGGCATTGAGCTCTTCATAGGCAGGCAACATGCAAACACATTTGGCTTGCTAACACGTTGAGTTGTCACATTAAATAAGCAGTAAACCATTTTTGAAGGATGCTAAAAATCTAATCTGAGGTCTATTCTCCAAAAGCAGTTGACAACCTTTTGTCTGCAAAGCCGAACCACCAGCATGGAGGCTCCTGCAAACTCAGAGAGGAGGAAACTTCTCAAGATATCAATTTTGCATGAACGAACGAGGGGAGAGGATCCGTCTTCGGCCTCTTCAGACTTCACAGCAGATCCATCAGGCAGGCGAAAGCCCAAAAGCACAAAGCAATATTCACAGTGAGGCGCGGCGTTTGTTCTTCGGATGCCCCTTGAATAATTAAGACAGGGACGGTTGGGAGGAATGATGGAGAGTGGTTAATGGGGCATTGTTAAACAAGCTCTTCAATCAACCTTATTTTATTCGTTTCATGTCGGACAAGATGGCGCTCCGCCCACATGCGTTTATTCCTCGGCTTGTTGAGATTTCTTCAGAGACGGCAGCAGCTCACGCGATGAGTTATGAAAGGTTGGGGGGGTGGGATATTGCTTCAAATCCATATTGATTCTGCTTATAGAAACATGGCGTTATGTGGGTGTTGGGCCGGGTTGAATAACTACCCAGCGTTTGGGGGTATCGCTTACAGTGGCTCAAAAAGAAACATCTGGGCAGGCGAACCTCCAAGGAACACAAACCCTCACCGAGAGCAACGTCACACGGATCTGGCTCCTCCTTCTCCATTCCTGTCCACATGTTCAACGTGATGTATGTAGGCTGCGAAAAAAGCCCCTCTTTGTTGTGTTTTCTCTCCAAAAATGTTTTCCCCCTCGTTCCATGATCGGTCGATGACAAAGTCAATAGCTAATTTAACTGAAATACAGGAGGATTTCGGGACATGCGCGGGCCATCTGTTTCGAGTTTGATTCTGGAGATATGTCAGCAGGGTGCAGCTCAAATAAAATACACACGCTGATGCCTCCCAGCTTCTTCAACTGATCCGATGAACAGTCCGACGATGAACCCGTGGTGGGTTATCCTCACTTTTATGCCGAGTTTGATTGATCTGGGGGTGCTTTCGGGGAGCTGTAAACATGTACACATGGACACGTGCTCCTTTTCTGGCATCGTATTTCGATTTCCATTCTTAGAAAGATTCTCTTCTGTGATTCATTAAGAAAAACTAATGATGACATGGCAGATTGATGGTCTGGTGTTTAGGAACTAGCCTCCAGGATCAGAAGGTGGTGGGTTTGAATCCCAGACCAGTAGTTTGCCCTTAGCTTGCCCTTGTGCAAGATACTGGATATGTCTGCCTCCTGCTAGATGGTGTTTGAGGGTTGAATACAGAGGATGTTCTTCGTTGTGGGTTGCTGTGGGTTTCACAATGACTAGTAGTCACTTTCACTTTCACTGTGAGTGGCACCACTCTGCCTGATGCACTAGAACTGAGATTGTCCTAGAACCCAAGCGATATCTAGTTGGGGACGGACCCGGACAAGATTTCCACCCGCGCCCCTAAGGGGTTGTTGCAGCGTTTTATCCAGCAGCATTGCACATGAACATCTTGGTTGGTTCTAGATAAACCTGGAGATCTGAAGCACATTGAAGTCATTTGATGTTGTGTGTGAAGCTCATAACAGACATGTGCACACATGGGTGCAGCTACTCGTTCAGTAGAGCTGCAGACACAAACCCCCTGTGCTCATAGTTAGTGATGTATCTAGAACTTCCAGGAGGGTTAGCGTGATGTAGAAAGTTGAGAGAACGATGCTTTGTCCTCCCCTGTCTTCGTATCTCCAGAAAATGAGACAGAACTGTTTGTTTGAAAAAGTTTGGATACAAATTATTTCCAGAAATTTCTGGAAACGATGAATCTGCGGTGATAAAGACGAGGGGTATTTTAATGAAATTCATACTTAAACCCTCGTTTATGAAACTATACGTTCACCATGTATTCTTCCACTACACACACTTCATGACCTGTCACTTGAAAGTGAAAAAGTGAAAGTGACAACCCTTGTCATTGCGAGGTCACAGCACAGCACACAGTGAACCACAACGAAATTGGACCTCTGCATTTAACCCATGCACACAAACACCGTGCAGCAGTGGGCAGCTATTGAAAGCACCCGGGGAGCAGTGACGGGGACGGTACCTTGCTCAAGGGTACCTCAGGGCAACCTACTGGTGAGGAATTCAACCCACAATCTTCCGATGCAGGGGCAACTCCCTAACCACTAGGCCACCGCTGCCCCTTACTTACTTTAATATTCAGATAACAGTGTGTCCTTGTTTGTTTGTTTGTTGGTTTGTTTGTTTGTTTATGCAAGGATCAAGGAAGGGCCCAAACATCTGGCTTGGATTGTAGATTTTTTTTCATTTTTGTTTTTTTTTTTGTAACAAAACATCCAAAAAGCAGTATCATCATGTATTTATTTATTTGCCTCTTTGTTTGTGTGTTTTTTTGTTTGTTGTTTGTTTGTTTGTTGTTTTTTGTCTGTTTGCTTATATGAATGGGCACAAATATCTGGCTTGCAACAGATTTTTTTTTTCTTTGGTATATTTTTGAAAAAAATTTTTGAAAAAGCAGTGCATCATTGTTTATTTATTTATTTATTTATTTATTTATTTATTGCTTGATTGGTTGCTTTGCTTGTTTATTTGCTTGCTTGCTTTTTGCTTGTTTGTTTGTTTGTTTGTTTATCCAAGGAACAAGCACGGGCCCAAACATCTGGCTTGTAACACAGACGTTTTGGTATTCATAATTTTTTATTTTCTTTTGCACCACAATTTCCAAAAGCAGTGTGCATTATTTGTTTGTTTGTTTGCTTTTTTGTCTGTTTATTTAATCAAGGATTGGCCCAAACGTCTGGCTTGCCATGTAGATAAAAAAAAAATTGTACTTTAGCTTCTCTGAAAGCACAAAACGAATGCAGGAGTGAATCAAGAGCACAGCGTCACTGTGTTTGACACCAGAACACGATGAACCAGACCCGACTCCATCTCCACCCGACCACAACACACAGGGGTTTCCTCCTTTACTCCTCTCAGCAGGGAAAAGAGAAGCATGAAAGAACGAGTGAGCCACACGGAGAGAGAGGACGATGCTGACGGAGGAGAAGAAAAACGTTTGCTAAAACTCTGCTGATACACTAGCCTGCAGGCTGACCGCACAGTTCTGGCCGTGAACCATCGCAAGTCTGTTATCGTTATTTGGATTCGCTTTCCCTTTTCTCTCTTTTTCACTTCTTTCGCCTGCAATCATTTACAGCCACATCAGCATGCAGCCCTCCCTGCAGTGACATCTGAAGGCAATCCACACAGAAGCAGGGGGAAAAAATCCCCATCAAAACCCAAGCGCCTTATTTTGCTGCAATAAAAGCCAAACTGCTTCCTCGAACCACAGCCGAAGGAACTGGTGGAGCACTTTTGCCATTAAAGCCAACGTTTCAAAGTCCCGGAGAAAGTTCTGAGGAACAGAAACAACTGCAACAGGACACTCGTGTTATCTCAGCTTTGAAGCTGGCATTCAAGGCTCATTCATAAGAAAGATCAAAGTGCCATGTGCTATTTCTGTCACATATCGACGACAAAATGAGTCTTTCTCGATGGCGTGTCGAAGGTCCCACAGTCAGGAGATATAACCATCAAATATCTTACCCCCCCTCCCCATTCCAGTGGAACTGTGGAAAAGTTTCTTTCTGTTCTGTATGAACCGTTATTCTTCAGCACAGCCTCAACTCTCTTAGACCAGCTCCTTTCTTTAAGTCCTCTTCAGGAATACTTCTCCAGGGTTCTTGGAGGACGTCTCTATTCTGTGGAGATGATCCCACACTGCTTCTGAAACTGCTCAGGTACAGAGACTGGACTGAACATGAGAGACAACAACACTGTCCTTCAGGAAGATCTGAAGATCTAAGCAGTGTATTTACATATATGAATAACTGCACTTTTTATTATCACTTTTTCTTGGCCAAAATTGAGGAAATGAGGGCTCAAGACTTTTGCACCGTTTGTGTCCACTGTCTTAAGGAGTGTTAAGGTGTTTGTTCACCAAGAATCATTGAACCACTCCGAAGCAACCTTCTACAAATCTACAAACATCAACGAGCTAAAGACTCCTGACAAAGAACGCTCCAGCGCTGAGCCGAGCCACAACCGTGGTCTTCATGAAGAGAAAACACAAATGTTTCCTGGCAGGATCCACGGGGCTAATTTCACATGACCAAGGCTTGGAGGCTGCGGCACACTCGCAATGGGCTAACATTACAGACATCTCAAGTTTAAAAATGCCACAGAGCTTTCTCTCACACACACACACACACTCTCTCACACACATACACACACACACACACTCACACACACACACACATACACACTTTCTTCCCCCTCTTAGCCAGCAAAGTGCCTCCTTTGCACTTTTCCAGACCTGATTGAGCTGTTGCTGGCAGGATCTCTGTCCACTAGCCGACGTTTCATTAAAAAAAGGGAAAAGAAACGGAATCTCTCATGCTCCAAAGAAAAAAAGTACTGGTGCAATTTTCTGCTCTTTTATCTTTTATACGACCCTGCTCCACCACTTTACTTTGGCAGCGCTCGGCTGCGTCAGAACATCGCTGCGTTTACGGCGGCCGACAGCTGATGAAAGACTCCGGGTAACGTACACAAATGTTATGTGTGCGAGAGCGAACACACGCCGCACTGGGAGCCTGTTTTAGGTTTTTGGAGCTGCAGATTCCAGCTGGGAAACCAAGAACATGTGACTTTTCAACCTCCCAGTCCAGCCTTTTATAAGCTGACAAATATCATCAACACTCTTGAAAAGGAAAGGATTTAGAAAGTACTGTTCTAGGCCATTATTTAGCATAGAACAATGCTGTTATGTGCTTTATACCTTGAACAAATTCTCGTTTGATGCTTTTTAGGGAACCAAAAGTGGCACCGTGCAATAGAACCCAGTTTAACACCTTTATGTTTAAGCAAGATACTGGTCAAACTGGTCTCAATAGTTTTGTTCCAAAGCAGACCATCTTCACCTTCTGAAGAACTTTACCTCATACATGCCACTTTTCCACCATCACGGAACCAGTTCTGTTCTTGATCTGAATTCTGGATCATTTGGAGTGGGCAACATAACCTGAAAACTCGGTTCCCAGGTGGAACCTAAAAACTGTTTGGCAGGAACCGTGAGGGGAACCATGACTAGATTAGTGCACCTGTTCCTCTGTTTGTTCATGTCCTTTGTGTAGCCCCTCCTCCTTTGACAATCCATCCTTGGTTCCACTTCAAGCTGGTGGAATCTGGTTCTGTGGAGTTCAGCAAATCCGGACTGGAATTAGTCTAAGAACCAGGTCCCTCTTTGTGTAAAAGCACCAACAGAGGTTCTTGCAGCTGCAAAGAACCCATGTAAGAACTTTCACCTTAAGTTCAAAAACCACTTTCTGTGTTCTTTTAAGATCTTTCCCTCACACAGAGGTTCACTGATGTTTAAGTCCTGGGAAGAACCCATGAAAGAACTTTTACTTAAAACCATGAGAGAACAATCACTTCAGCACCAATGTATGGGTTCAAGATCTTTTCAACAGCAGTTCTTTAACATTTAAAGTTTGGATCTCAGTCAGATATTTTACATTTGAGGATCTCATTTACAAAAACTGCTGTTAGAATCATCCACTGAAAGACTTTTTGAGCACCGCAAATCAGAGAACCTCTGTTGCAAGCAGATTAACAAATGCATGAACCAGTCGGTCAAACTGAACACGCTGTTGGTAAACGATGAACATCAGGTGAAAAGATATTTCAAATAACTTCATTTTTAAAAACTGCCAAGGAAATATAAGGATCTTCTAGTCAATCAGATATTTTCAGAAAGATGTTTCAGGATCGTTTCCCCAAAACACATCAGCCAGCGCTGTGAACTAAAGGCCACTGGGAATGCAAAGCAGATTATATGAGGGTTATGGAAAATAAAGATGTGCAGAAGCAACCAGAAAAAAAAGAAAACAAAGAGTAAAAGATCTGAGCCAAAAAGTTCAGCCACAGCATCACTCCTTTCCCTCTTTTTCTGCACAATCAACAGTTTTTATAACTTCCCTGAAGCTGTCAGACCGGCCAAGAGGAACGGAGGGGGAAAAAAGCTGGGGTAGCAGAGGACTGGAGAGGGGGATGAGCAGCTACTGTGGCTGAAAGAAGAGAAAGAAAGGAGTGGGAGGAGGAGAAGAGTCTTCCAATAACCCCACTCTCTTTATCTCGCCTCCCTTTTCTGCTCTACACTCAGACGTCTGGCAGAGCAAGAGAGAGCAGACAGCACGGGAAAGTGAATGGTGGGGGACAGACGAATGGAGGGAAAAGAAAAGGGGGAAAGTGAGAGTGAGGGGAAAAAAAGGTACACAAGACAGTGGAAAGAGGACAGTAGTAGAACCGCAGAGGTACCTGGACGACGGCTCGATTTTTCACTACTTTCCAAAATCCTAACTTTAGAAAGGTGAAAAATAAATGCTGGAAAATTACAATTTGGGAAAAAATGAATGTCTAAAAGGGAAAATGTTATTGGCAGAGACAATGTGAAAAGGGGGGGAAAAGTGTTGCTTTTTTCTGTTTATTTCAAGGATAATCTCTATCCAGTACAGGCTGCTGTACGTCCATTTGTTTTCATGATCAGCCTGATCTGAAAATATGAGAGAAATGAGGGCCGAGACAAAGAGAGAGGCCGAGAAGAAAGAGAAGACAAGGCTGTGGGTTCACCTGGCCTTCTGCCCAGCTGGATCGCTCCTTCACGCCAGAGACAGCTGGAGGTGTCAACACTCGGCCAAACCCAAAGCCTTTCTCCCCGCAAAGCTCAGCCTCCGTTTGTGCACACAAACCAGCCGCCTGTCACAATACACTCGTCTCCCGCTGACGAAAGGCCCTCCGGTCTCCCCCTTCCAGCTCTCCGAGCCCAGCATGAGCAATCATTTACACCCTCCACCGTCCTCGTGCAGCTTTTCAGCAGATAGCATAAAAACACGGGGAGAAAATCCGCTTAACAAGTTTACTTATAACCCCCAGTCAACAGCCTTCAGTTGATAGTAGCGCTGCTGCTTCTGCCACTGCCTTAAGCCAGGCTGATAAACTTAAGTCTAGGTTTATAGATGCAGAAACCACGTCCACAAGTCTGATGAAGATCTGAGGCAAGACTAGTCGTTCTTAAGAACGTTTGGAAAGTCTAAGTCCCTAATAAAGTCTATGGTGTAAGAAAACAGGAAGCTTTCATTTAGATGGTACAAATCTTCAGATCTTGAAGGTCCATCAAGGTCCAGTTTGGAACCTTAAGTAAGATTCTCCCCGAAAAAAGGGTCATTCTTGTTATAATATTTTAAAGAAGAACACTAAAATGAAAGATGCCTGGGGTCTCAGCTTCCATGCATCACTTTTAGCAGTTTGATGGAAAAGATCAAGAATGAAAGTTTTTTTAAGCTAAATGTCAAGAGCAAGTGCTTAGTCCTCTTTCTCACTCCTTTTCTGAGCCACTTGTCCTAGGTTCATGAGTGGTGCTGGAGTCTATCCCAGCTCTCACAGGGAGAAAGGAGTGGACACACCCAGGACAGGTCATCAGTCAATTGCAGGGCAGACATAAAAAAACGCTCACACCTAGGGGGACAATTTAGCATCTCCAGTCCACCTGACGTGCAGATCTTTGAACAATGACCACCGCTACCCCTAGAAAAGACTTATTTAGTTTCTCTCAACTCCAGTTTCACCTCTGACCATCTTCTCTGCTCCATGTCCACCTCATCCAACTAAAAAACTCATTAAGGAAACCTTCATGGAGTGGAGTGGATGTAATACAGCAGGGAACGTGCAATAAATCTGGGAGCCTTGGGTGTGATGTGTATTACAGGCCCAAAGAGAAAAGATTCCACCAAGTGAGCAACCATGCCAAAGGCAAAAACCCCAATTAAAGCCATCAGTTCATCGTCAGAGCTTCACATCTCCAAAAGCCTTGATGCTAGTCAGGGGTTAAGACTCACACTGGGAGGGAAATTATTAAATATATCTTACTAATAGGTTCCAAAGAGGCAAACGTCTGACTACAGAGTGCGCGTCCATGAAGATGTACCTTTTAAAGCAGACAGCCGTGAAAAGAAGAGATGAGCAAATGGAAATGACAGATAAGAGGAGGTTGTTTCCATTGCTGTTTAATTGCACTAGAAATATTAACCACGTCTGAACTTTAAAGATATGTAGCGCTTTGCCAAAGAACAGAGTGAGAGATATGGAGAGAGTTCCAGCAGGCAAAGAAGCAGAAAAACTGCTAATAAGGGCCTCCTTAGGTCTCCAATGTGAAGTGAAGTGTTGGACCACCAGCATCATCACTATGAGCAACGGTGTCAGAAACTACATACACAAGAGATTAATGATCACATTCATATGGTTAGAGTGGTGCTTGATGAGGGATGGTCCTCTCAAAGGTTGCATCTTCACTAAATGGTTCAGGAACATCTTCTTCTTCTTCTCCTTTCAGCTCCTGTTGCTCGAGATCTTCCATTGGCATGTCTTCTGCATCTTCTTCTTTCACACCGACCCCCTGCATGTCCTTCTCTCACTACATCCATAATTCTCCTCTTTTCCTTCCTCTTCTCTTTCCTGGCAGCTCCATCCTCTACACCCTTCACCTGATATACTCCTCATCTTTCCTCTGGACATGTCCAAACCATTCCTTTTCTCACTTTGTCTCCAAACGGTCTATCCTGAGCTGTCCCTCTGATACGCTCATCCCTGATCCCGTCCATCTTCAACCTGCCACTGCAAATGTCAGCATCTTTAACTGACACCTCCAGCTCCACCGCCTCTCTTTTCATCATCGTCTTCAACTTGTATAACATAGTTGGTCTCACTACCCTCCTGTAAACCTTCCCTTTCCCTCCTGCTGGTGTCTTATCCCAGATCTCTTCTCCCACTCTTCTCCACCCATTCCACACATTCCAAATTGAAGAGCTTTTTAAAATCCCACAAGACTTTCTCAGTTTCTAATGACTGCTCTAATTTCAAATGTTACTAAAGGTCTGCTTCCTTTTCTCCTGGGACAAACCAATTTAGGGTAGAAAACTGGACCCAGTCTTGTACCATTACACTTGTGTCATGCTGTGGTGGATTGGACAGGACGTAAAAGTGGAGTCGGGATTACGGAAAGAGGCCACAACGACACAAAGAACAAACAATGACCAACAGCTCTGCCCTGACTCACTGAGATCTTTATATCTTTAGACTAACGAGGCACTGGTGAGATAACGAGGCACCAGGTGTGCCCAGTCAGGGCAGAGTGAACTAGAACAGAATTAACTAAAGATGCACCTTTTTATCTGAGAGTGTAGACTTTATTAGAACGTTATTAACGAAACACTTTTTTGACAACTGGATGAAAAGTAAAAATAAATAGTTGTGCAAACCCCTTGCTTTTAATCTCTAACTTGGTTTCTGACACTGTAAGACACTCTGCCATCTATAAACCTGGACTAAGGTGTGCTATTTGAGGCTGTTGACTTGGGACATAAGCACATATATATTTCCACTTTATCTAAAAGAACCCAACATGTACCTGCACTGGATTTTAGGGCTCGAGATTCCTTAACCTGTTTCAGTGCTGAAGATGCAAACTTCAGACCCTGAGTACGCCTCGCCAAATTGATTGCATTTGGCACAAGGGTGGAGTTTTTTTCACTTTCCTTTCTAAACATGAACACTGACAGTTATGATGATCTTTGGGAAACTAAAACCCAGACTTAAAAAACAAGCAGACACAACCTACTCAAAGAGGAATGCTTCAGCAATGAACGCTCTTCAGAGGAAACAAAAATAAACTGGACTCAAAGTCCAAAACCACAGGAATAATGAACCAAGGGAGTCTCTTGGGAAACTTTGAGAATGCCCACCTAGAACATCTCAAGATGGGTATCATCTCAAAAAGAGTTCTTAATCTCATCACACCCCCCAACCCCTCTCTGGACTCTGAAAGGTTATCTGTTTCTTTAGGTTGTCTGAAAAGCAGAGTGGCCAGCCAGACTTCCAGACGAGGAGGTGCTCCCAGAGCATGGAGATGCTTCCCACAAAATTATAGAGCACTAAATAAGTATGATGTAGTATTTAGCCTGGGCAGATTAAAGGCCCAGCTTAGATAAGAGCTTGTCTTAACATACACATTTCTGCATAGCTGAGTATGAGCCTTATCCACAGAAAGTATGGCTACATTTGAAGCGTTTTCTGTCCATATATGTAAAAATAAATAAATGAATTATATATTCGAACGATTAGACGTCAACTTAGTCGACGCTTCTTGGGACTAAAAAATATTAAAGGTACTAAACTGCTGCTGGGATGGTGTCTCTCACATCACTGTGGGAGTTTTACTCTCGGGTTACATCTTTAATACCTTTATTTTGGGGACTGATTGTGTTAACCCCAGGCTTTCTATTTTACTGCACTACTGTAAACATTAGGTTTCATATCTTTCCTCTTCTCCTGAGTACCTTTAGAGTAAAAAACTGAACCCCGGGAACCATTTTGCACCATTTTGGAGGCCGCATACACGCTGTTCGTACTTTAATGACAAAAAAAGTCCTTAAAATCAACCAAGAAAGCTTGTGAGCAAAGAAAGATCCATAGATTTCCATTCGCCTTTACCTTTTCTTAGCTGTTAATTAAAATAGGTATGCTTTAATAAATAAAACATGTTGCTTATTTACTTTCCCTAATTGCAAGGTAGAAATGAGTCAAGATCACAATTCGATAATAGTTACGAAAAACTGAACAGCGATGTATTATAATGGGCTTTCACGCCCATTATAATACACAAATATAAACCTAGTAATGAACGGCCATCGGACAGTTTGTGTTTCTGTAAAGAATCAGAAAAGTCGTGATCAGTGCTGCTGAAGCGGGTTCCTTGTGCACGGCCTTAAAAACAGTCATGCATGAAATAACGGCCTGTCAATGACCAACAGCACGGAGGAGCAGCGGCAGATTCTATGCAGCCGTTCTGCGTCTGTCCTCTTATATCATCAGGGCAACGAATCTTTAGCATGATGTTATTAAATCAGGCGCAAAATCATGCATCGCTGATCAGGGCAGGGATCACACGTGTCATGATATACATCCATTTCCGGCTCATGCCTCCCAGACCATAAATAATTAATGCTTCTGAATTTTTCTCATGGAATTCCCATTTGCGGTGCGCAGTTTCTTCAGAGTGCAGGATTTGTGCAACGTCCCTTTCGGCACTAAAGACCAAGCACTATGAAAAACTTTCCCAACCACATATCAATCTGCAGAAACGGTCATTTTTGTCTCTGAGAGTCGTTTGCTTTTTAATTTCCCTCCCTTAAAGCTTATTTTCTCATTCTTTAGCAACCTGAGAGCGCCACAAGTTGGATAATCTGTCCAGTTTCTAACATTCCTACCTTTAATGTGCTACTCGGGGTGTGAAGTGTGAGAAATATTCTAGCACCTTTAGATTACAAAAAGTACAGCCAAAAAGGCTTAGGAGTAAACTACTGTGGAAAAAAAATGCTCAAATTGAAAAATCAGATTCAGCGTTCTGGACTAACCCTTCAAATTTTTGTAAAAAGTTGTTCTTTATTAATAATTTCTGTCTCGCGGTGAAAAAAATCCCTTTTCTAAACATAAATTTCACCTCTTATGTGTGGAAATAGAGGGTCTCTATAATTATAAGTAGAATTCTTGATCTGCAGATTGCTTTATTTAAATATTAGTTTATTTTATTGCACTGTATGTAGAAAAAATGTTCGTAAATTTTTAAGAAGAATGAGCTTTTCTTTTTCTTTTAAAGTATAATTTAGGGCAGATTTGGGGGGACGAATCGGATGTTTCGTCAACTGTCCTGAAAGATCCCTGAAGTTTTTACTGTGTGTGGAGTCTCGCTTTGCAGGAAACGATGTTTCATTAAAATAAACTCAAGTGCAGAATCTGTCTGAACAGGGAATGTAATTAAATTGTAATTACATTGTAATAACTAAGTAATTACATTGAACCAATGCAACACAATAACACTGGCTCTGTACTGACAGCTGTGGGCCAACTTGATTCCAGAATGACAAGAAATGTAATATGCACCTTGTTTGTTTATTAAAAACTGACATTCGTTTATTCTGAAACTGCACCCTGAGTCGTCTCCTTGCTGTGGAGACACGGCCGTGTCTCTGCTGGGACAGAGGAGAATTCCCCAGACGTCTGAAATGAGTCGCGTGCCAGCCGCCCATGCCGAGCCTCATTACCCAGCATTCCTGGCGGTAGGCTGGCGGGCTGGGGCGTGCAGTGGAGGTGACAGTGATTGATTGAAGGATGATTGATGACTGCAGCTGACCAACCGTCTCATCTTTCAATTGTTGTGTCTCTGGCTCTTCTCACCTTGTAAAGTACTTTGAGGATAGTACCCCATATTGGTGGGGGTTATTGGGGTAGCGGGGGGGCAATGTGTCTAACAGGTGCCAGTCGGCCTCTCTATCTGTCTCGTGCTTTGCAGCGGCGCCATGACAGTTGGGTCGGCGCTTTGAGTCGACAGCGGGAACTGCTGTGAGCTGGCACAGAGTCAAAACCCATGAACAAGAGAAGTAACCGGAATTGTCTGAGTTAAACCTGGACAAGTCCATTTGTTTTGGAGCAGAAAAGCATAAAATACTATATAAAATATAAAACAACTGAAGAATCTCTTTAAAGGGCTTCATCAAAGAGATCATCATGATATCTCAAAAACTGCGTAAAGGGCTTGAGAACCTAATTTCTTCATATTTTGTTTCCAAAGAGCCAGACTTTCATGTCTTTCTAACGTATTGAGGAACAGTACTCTGTTGTTCATTCAAAGAAAAGCCACAATATAATGAAATGACAATTGAAGGTCCTCAAACCGCAAGGCAAGGACAAGAACCATACACGAGGACAGAACTGGAACCCAAAACAGATCTCGGTGTTTGTTGGTGTGACGGTCCACTATGAGCTGAATGACCACATTAAAAATAGAAAATGTCCTCGTTCTCGTCAAAAGGCTCATTTTTGTCCTAAACTGTGCTGTCTCGGCTCCAGCCAGTGAAGAGAGATGTCTCTGGCAGTAATCCACGGTCAGGCTACTGGGAAAGTCCAGGAGCACAGATCGATCGGCCTTTCGTCTTGTCAGGATTGCGCTGAGGCTGATGATGTGGTTTTCCACGATGACCCTGACATACCTGAGAACGGTTCTTCGCACTTGCATGATAAATTAGGGACATGAGATCAAGCGTATCCTGGCGGTGTCTTCCAAATGTAGTCTTTTTTATTTTATTTTATTCTTAACCTCTTCTATTCTATATCCTTAGATACCCAGTGTATCCAGACCTTCTTATTACTTTTCTAACCCTGACTTGAAGAAGCTCCACAGACCAACAGAATAAGGTCACCAGGCCCTGCAGAATAAAGCCCCCCAACATTGGGCTGATCTTGGGATGAGTTGGAGTGGTGTGTGATCCTCCAACACCTGTACCTGACCACACTTTTGCTTCCAGACTTTCTTGGGGTTTTATTTTATGTAGTTTCATTGAATCTACTGTTGAGGAACAGTTGTTCTTAAGGACAATTTTTGTTTCTCATTTTCAGTGAAGTTAGATGGGCATTTGGTACAATAAGTGGTGCAAATACACGTATATTTCTGGGAATATCTGCATCCACTCTACAGTTACAGTCATTTCAAACTCTCATTCGAAGTCGTTCAACAAAACAGGACGAAACATAAGTGGTGTAGGTTTCGCTCAGACATGGACAGGCGATTAAATTAACAGCACACGGTTGTGCAGGGTTGATGATTTTTCTTCGAACCAGCAGAAAGTCATCCATCTGCAACACAAGTGCGACGAGATGAGGCCAGAAATATCAGAGTATGTCCTCCTACTCATCTTAGAAACGCCTCAGCGCAGGAATCCTGATATCTCTCTCAAGATACACAAGGTGCCTTAAAGGCTAAATCAACTCATGCAGCAAAAATGTGAGGCAATAAGAAGGAACACTGAATGGTAATCAAATTTCTGTCCCGTCCCAGTCCTTATTTATCACAACCGTTCCAAAAGGAAGTCCCATCTGGGGCGACTGCAGGCCGAGCCAAGAACCTTTCGCCCCTTTCCAGACATGCAAAATGAGCTCATATGTACACAATCGAGAGCAGAACCAGTCGAACCGGGTCGAGAGTCATGTGGACGATCAGCCGCGCAATTACACATACAGCTCTCTGGAGGACTTCTGAGAGGATGATAAGTCGAAATGTCCTTAAGCATAAAACTAGTGTGCATGTGTGTGTGTGTGTGTGTGTGTGTGTGTGTGTGTGTGTGTGTGTGTGTGTGTGTCTGTGTGTGTGTGTCTGTGTGTGTGTGTGTTATGAGAGCTTTAATAATAATTTTCAGTGAACATAAAAGTGAAGTGGATAGATGGATGGATGGATGGATGGATGGACCTGCAAGAAAAAGAAAGAAAGAAAGAAAGAAAGAAAGAAAGAAAGAAAGAAAGAAAGAAAATGATCTTAGAGATCTTAAAGAAAGAAGGATAGGAAAGAAGAAGCAGAAAAAGAGGAAAGGGAAAACAGAGGGAGATAGAATGAGAGTGTGAAAGAGAGAAAGGGAATAGATAGATAGATAGATAGATAGATAGATAGATAGATAGATAGATAGATAGATAGATAGGCAGACAGACAGACTGACAGGCAGGCAGGCAAACAGACAGACAGATAGATGGACAGATGGGTGTGTATAACTATATAAAGTGTGTGAATGGATTGATATTGTTATTCGATCCCCAGAGAAAGTGCAGATACAGCTGTAACTGTGTGTCTCAACACCTTCTATTACATCCATCAGCGATGGAGAGCACAGTTCCCGTTGGCCTGGGATCCTTTCATGACAAGTCTAAGTGAGGAAGTGCCAGTCAACAGGAGAAGAATGTACAGCGGCCAGTGCAGCCTTGGCCACGGCTCCACCACCCGCCACCCCGAGAGAGCCGTCACCAGAGAGGTTCGGCTCTTGGCTCCGAGTCCGGGCAGATGCAGCTTTGAACTGGGCATTAGCGCCCACAGAATGTCCCGTGTGAGCGGACCGCCGTCCCCGAATGTGAACATTAGCACGGCACTGCACATGCCCACGTCATGAGATCATATTATTTACGGCTTTTGTTATCGGCCTGTGTCGCCGACTTGAAACCCCACAACCTTCCACTGCGGTCCAAACGTCCCTGCCACACTGGACATAGTGTACAAGACAGACAGGACATGTCCTAAAACCTTCTCACATCAGCTTGTTTAAACTTAATCCTCAAGAAGTTGAATAGATAGATAGATAGATAGACAGACAGACAGACAGACAGACAGACATACATACAGACAGACAGACAGACATACATACAGACAGACAGACAGATAGATAGACAGACACACCGACAGACAGACCGACAGACAGACAGACAGACAGACAGACAGATAGATAGATAGACAGACCGACAGATAGATAGATACACAGACCGACAGATAGACAGATAAATAGATAGACAGATAGATAGATAGATAGATAGATAGATAGATAGATAGATAGATAGAAAGATAGATAGTTAGATAGAAAGACAGACAGACAGACAGACAGACAGACAGACAGATAGATAGATGAAGTTCTTTGGTACGCATGGTGTTAAGGCACCTTTTAGTCAAAACACTGAAATTAGAAAAGAATCATAATTAAATTACATTACTGCCTTATTATAGAGCTTCAATAACTGTAACCCTAGTCCGTTTCTAATGATGAGAACGTCCAAGTAGAGAACCTCATCTGTTAGTTTTTTAAGCAGAAGGCATTAGGTGATTCTGGATGAAGCAGCAGGGGTCAGGGATGCATTTCTACATTTGAACCCCCTCCCAGCTCCACCCCTGATGTTTGGTTCCATGTGGCACATGCCAGGGGTCGGCTGCCGTGCCGAAAAAACAAGGTCCCATCAGAAGACCTCTTGGAAAGGTTTTATTTTAAGCAAAATTTATGAGCGCGGCACCTGCCATTTGATGTAAGTTACGATACACTTAAGCTCGGTCCATTAGACATTTATTCTCAGATATGTGTCACTCAACAAATCACGGTCAGTCACACTAGAATTTATGATGTTCAGAGCTGTCCACTGCTAGAAACTTTCCACTCACTCGACGTGCACTATAAGACTCTGGCTTAGATTCATCACATTCGGCCCCTTTGATTTCAGACTATTTGAGTTCAAGAATAAAAACTGACGGCTGCTGGAGGAACATCAGGTTTTTAATCATCCTTAGGTCCTGTATTTTTAGTTCAAAGACTAAGATTAAGCCTCTTCCTATGAAGTCTTGAAGACTCTTTAAATAAGTACTACTGATCTGGCTTGTAAATATTACATATATTGTACATTATATATATATATATATATATATATATATATATAATTTCTTTATATATATATATATATGATTTTCTTCTTCTTTTCTTTAGCTGCTCCGTTTAGTGGATCAACATCTCCATTTCTTCCGGTCCTCTGCATCTTCCTGCTTGAAACCGACCACCTGCATGTCCTCTCTCACCACATCCATAAAGCTCCTCTTTGGTCTTCCTCTTCTCCTCTTTCCTGGCAGCTCCATCTTCAACATCCTCCTCCTGATATAATCCTCGTCTCTCCTCTGGTTATGTCAAACCAACGCAGCCCCTTCTAGCATCTCCAAGATGTCTATACAGTCTGTCTCTCTATACTCATTTCTAATCCTGTCCATCCTCGTCACACCCAACGAACATCTCAGCATCTTTAACTCTGACACCTCCAGCTCGTCAGTGCCACCATCTCCAACCCATGCAACATAGCTGGTCTCACTACTGTCCTGTAAACCTTCCCTTTATATATGTTTGCCAAATCATAGTATCTGCAACACCGAGTTAAACATTGTAGTTTACACATTACTGTATCTTAGCAACCACAAAAGATAGCATAGCAGCTGGCTAGCAAAGATATAGCAACCAATTGCAATTTCACAGTAACCACCCTAGCAACACAATGGCAACCTATTAACAATACTATCATGACCAGCAGAGATAAAAATATCTCTAGATATATATCCATTATCTGCCGCCTGTCCCAAGTGGGGTCGCGGGGGGGTGCTGGCGTCCAACCCAGCGCACACAGGGGCAGGGGATGCACCTGGACAGGTCACCAGCCCATCATGGGGAGAGGAGCAGGACGGTACCATGCTCAAGGGTACCTCAGGGCAACCCACTGGGAAGGGATTCGAACCCCCAATCCTCCGATCATGTCCCACTTGCAGCCCTAACCACTGAAGCCACACTGCCTCTGAATATATATAATATATATATATATGTATGTATGTGTATGTAGCTGGTGAACATAGGAAAAAGGCATCTGAGCTAACGCTACAGCTAAAAAGAATGAAGCCAAATATCATATTGCAGTAATACAAC
Organism: Hepsetus odoe; assembly: GCA_017165825.1. Classification (NCBI taxonomy): domain Eukaryota; kingdom Metazoa; phylum Chordata; class Actinopteri; order Characiformes; family Hepsetidae; genus Hepsetus; species Hepsetus odoe. Next base: position 2,169,030 of record CM029376.1, read on the forward strand.
TGATCAGAAATCAGAAATCAGAAATCGTGTTAATGGTGTCTGTCGTATGGCAATTTTCTTTATGTTTCTTTCCTTATTGTTTTAGGTGATAGTTACACTAATGTGAGCTTGGTGGTATGTAGTGGCCTGTAGCTCAGTGGCTAGGCTACACTAGCAACACTTAGCTACCTCCTGGGATGCCATGGTAACCATCTTTGTGACCAACTGCAGTGTCTTAAAAACCCCCTAGCAGTACTTTAGCAAACTGGAAAGCAATGCTCCCACCAAGAAAAACTTAAGCAACCACCTGACATACATTAACAACTGGCTAGCACTGTCTTAGCTACCCCAGCAATGTCATAGTTACTACTTGGCAACACCCAAGCCAAACCACCCTGCTGAACTTCAAAGCCACCGCATTGCTGCATCTTAGCAACCAGAAAAGATAACATAGCAACCAGCTATCAAAACTGTAGCAACCGCTTGCAATTTCATTGTAACCACCTAGTAACACCATAGCAACCACTGGAAACACAATGGCAACCACCAACACTCACAACCAGCAAAGATATCTGTATTTTTTTTTTTTTTACTGCGGATCCATATCTTTATTGAGGAGTGTTTTCCGAGGTATGGCTTCAAATATAATCTTTTTTATTGAGCCTGTAGCCTTTTTTTCATATTCTACATTTTGAAGAGGTTCTCTCACACATCTGGTTTATAGGACTGTTCTTTAAGCAAACGTTTAATTAAAGGTTCCTTTGAGAATCAAATGTGGTTCTTCTCCATCATTGCAGCAAAGATCTGTTATTTTTTCAGACATATTTGAAATCTGGAATGTAAAAGAACACAAATGTTGTGCCCTTGTTGTTGTTGTTGTTTTCTTATCAGTCTTCTGGCGGCAGTGTGTGTTCAGGCCTTTGGGTTAAAAGAGGCTCCCGGGTGTTCGGTTAAACATAGACGAGAACACACTGCAGAGTGTGAAACATGTCGCCAATGAGCTCCTGTTTTTTGCGAGCAGCTCGGCGATGATGTGCCAAGAAAAACGGCTCAGGCTGGATATTTATAGGGGTCTGTGGGTCTCAGTCCGGCTCTGATAAACCCCTCCGCCTTTTGGTCTGCCGAATGTGACCCCTGACCTGTGTGACCTCACAAGGACACTGACTGACAGGCCCGTTCAGGCAATAGTGAATGAATTACTGGATAAAAACGTGATGTTAGGATATTAAAGCAGCAGTGTGGAGGGATTAGATGAGAAGTGAGGGATAAACGGGTGAAGGAGGTGAGCGTCAGACTTTTCGTTTAGCCTAGAGCTGAAAAAGAGATCAACAGATTATTCAAGATTGAGTGATGCCATACGGAGAAGAACGGATGGGCGGAGAGATAGATAGATAGATAGATAGATAGATAGATAGATAGATAGATAGATATACAAACAGATGGATGGACAGACAAACAGACAGACCGACAGACAGACAGATAGATAGATAGATAGATAGATAGATAGATAGATAGATAGATAGATAGATAGATGAATGAACAGATGGATGGACAGAAGACAGACAGACGAACCCCAGACAGACAAACAGACAGATAGATGGATAGATAGATAGACGACAGACAGATAGATAGATAGATAGATAGACAGACAGATAGATAGACGAACAGATATGCAGAGCAGATCGGATGGACAGACAGACAGACAGACAGATAGACAGATAGATAGATAGATAGATAGATAGTAGATAGATGAATAGATATATGAATAGATAGATAGAATATACGAACAGATGGACAGACAGACAGACAGACAGACAGACAGACAGATAGACAGACGTAGACAGATAGATAGATAGATGAATAGATAGATAGATAGATAGATAGATAGATAGATAGATAGATAGATAGAGATATGCAGACAGATGGACAGACAGACAGACAGACAGATAGACAGATAGATAGATAGATAGATAGATAGATAGATAGATAGATAGATAGATAGACAGATGGATGGACAGAAAGACAGACAGACAGACAGACAGACAAACAGACAGATAGATAGATAGATAGATAGATAGATAGATAGATAGATAGATAGATAGACAGACAGATATACAAACAGATGGATGGACAGACAGACAGACAGACAGATAGATAGATAGATAGATAGATAGATAGATAGATAGATAGATAGATAGATAGATAGATAGATAGATAGATAGATAGATATACAAACAGATGGATGGACAGACAGATAGATAGATAGATGGATAGATAGATAGATAGATAGATAGATAGATAGATAGATAGATAGATAGATATATAGATAGATAGATAGAGATATACAGACAGATGGACAGACAGACAGACAGACAGACAGACAGACAGATAGACAGACAGATAGACAGATAGATAGATAGATAGATAGATAGATAGATAGATAGATAGATAGATAGAATATACAATGAATGGACAGACAGACAGACAGACAGATAGACAGATAGATAGATAGATAGATAGATAGATAGATAGATAGATAGATAGATAGATAGATAGATAGATAGATAGATAGATAGATAGATAGATAGATAGATAGGTGTGAAATAATCAGGGAAACATCACAGCAGCTCAGAGAATCCAGCAGAGGCAGATTAAAGTCTGAATGATGCTTAACCCTGGTATCTGCCTTAATGACAACCCCCCTCCCACTGCTCACCACACACACACACA